>JAOWBR010128761.1:0-13962 GCA_028571145.1 Dionaea muscipula
AACATTGTTGAAAACCAATTTTTTTTTATTTTATTATTCTTCGTTTTTAACACCATTGAAAACTAATTCTCAAAAACTATTCTAAAAAATTCTCAAAAACATTTCATTTTCCATCCCTTAGGAGAAGCACATCTTCTGAACCCTTGTCTCTCTCTCCCTCCAGGGCCATCTTTGTCAACAGCAGAAGCACGAGTCAGCAACAAAGGCGACAACAGCCACAGTCAGGGTAGTGGCGATGACAACCTACACTGTTTAATTTATAATTTAGAGTTTGTAATTTAGGACAATCGTGGTGGACGGAGCTTGGATCATAATGACATGGTATCGAAGGAAGAACGACAGTAGCCATGAGAAAAGCATCAGTAATTTGCGCTATGGTATGTAACAAAGATCCATTTTTTGAGTAATTTGTCATGGTGTGTTGAGTGCATTGTTGAATATACATATATGTTTTCATTATTTGCAAAACAAAATTCTGGGCATTTCACCTTGGTGATTCATCATGGGGGTTCAGTTCTATATGATCCAAAAAGACTTCAATGTGGTCTTGTCTATATTGGTGGTAGAGTTAGCTATTTCGATTATTGTAACAAAGATGAGATTTTCTTGGTTGAGTTGGTTGCCATGGTAATTTTTAAGTAATTTTTTAATAATATTTTAGAATGATCTTTTCGATCTTTTAGAATTCTTCAGATTTTTTAAAAAAATGTTTAAGAATTTTTTATTTTTAAGAATTTTTATATTTTTTTTTAGATTTTTTTTAAATAATTTTATGTAATTTTTTTTAAAAAAAATATTATTTTAGAATGAATTTTTTTTTAGGATTCAATGATGTTAATCAAATTTGATGGCGGGGTAAATTGATCAAATGTTGAAAGATTGGGGAGTAAATTAAACAAAACTAAAGATTAGGGGTATTTTTTAAAAAATGAACAAAAGGATGGGAGGTTTTATAAATTTAGCACTCCTTTTTACTAAACGCAACACACTTTTTTTTAAAATTCAAAAAATGTCTCTGGACTTTTGAAAAAAATACGAAATTGTTAATCCCTTACATATAATCGAAAAAAATTTCATTTATTCGCGTTCTCAATCTCTGTAAAATCCACTTTTTCCTATTTTCTTTTATTGGGCAGTTAAAGAGACGATATTCAACGATTGGTTGTCATATCGGACTATATTCGACATATCAGAAGTACTTACTTAACTGTTTAGGCTTGGAAGTTAAATTTTTAAGCATTTTAGTGAATAATTGTGTCACGACCCAAGCTTGTAATTAAGAAGATTAAGAGGAATAAAGTTTAAATTGGAAATAATAGTGAGTAAAATTGATGGTTAAGTGTGATAAATTTTAATGTAATGTGCGAGCAATCGTAAGTTGTGAAATTAGATGTCTAACTGATGCAACTTTCGTAAACTGACCTTGAGCTGTCGAAATAACAGTGTGGGTGTATTGACACGCGTTGTCAGACGGTCAAATTTAATATTTATAATTAAACATACCTACTACTAATAGAAGTTAGCGATAAGTACGAGTGTCGATCTCAGGGACGGTTGTAAAACTCGCAGGTTGGATTAATTATGTTCCTAGAAAGAAGATAGATAGAGGGTGGTTTAAATTAACCTAAAACAGTAAAATAAAATACGGATAGAAGGGATAGATGTCACTGCCTTAAGGCAGCAACTCGACCAAATGGACAGCAGCAAAGCAACGTGTGATTGGAGCTCTACACGGCCGTGATTGAACAATCATGGTCATGGCTTTCAGCAGCCCACACGGTCGTGACCTGAGGGTCACGATCGTGTCATGTGTAAAGTCTTTCGGGGCACTGCGCGATCCTGGGCAGGACACGTGCGGATTTGGGGATTTATTGCTCGGCTCGAATCGAATTGTTAGCAGATTAATTAGGTTAGGCTTAGACCGTTGATTGTCCGTTCGGTTCGCTTAAACGTTTAGTTATCATAAACAATTAATCTAGCCATTTGTCACTTGACGGCAAAAACAGATCAGTCAACGAAAAATATGCAGTTTTCAGTCAACGAAAGACAACTAATCTGGTTCAATCATGCATGAATCAAAACCCTAAGACTAGGCAGTCCATCAATCCTGCATCCAATTTACAGATCGGAGCATGACATACAAAAAGTTCAAAGCTTTACAAAGCAAGCCCTTAATTAAAGATACCAGATGGTCGGATCTGAATGAAACACGTCTCGTCGGTATATTTATCCCACCGAGTGCTCATGGATGGATGTCGTCGTCTTTATGCCTTACTCCTGAGGTCTTTGGTTGCCTTTAAATCTCCAAAATCGCCTTTGTCGTCGCTCTAGGTCGAAAAGAGAAGAGGGTTTCGTCAACTGCAGATCGAGCAAATTAATAGAAGCTGGAACATGACACGACACGGCCGTGACATGCATGTCACGGTCATGTCATGCATTAAGTTGGGCTGGCCACGTCTGCAGGCTTGTTTCGTGGTCCGAACGCGTCCACAAGTGCTCGGGTTCGCATGACAGCATATCTTACGTGGGTTTTCAATCCAATGAGGCCCCGTCTCACGTCCAACCTGTAAAACACTTAAAGTTTACGTGAAAAATACATAATATAGGTGCGCACAATATAATAAAAATACAACCTAAAACCTATGCGCTTAGTACCTTATCATATGAATTTTGGCACGAATTACGAGCGTGTTGAGTGCACTTTCATGTACTTATCACCCCCCCAACTTGAACCTTGCTAGTCCCTAGCAAGCTAACATGAAAAGAATGAAATATACCATGCAGTGAAACAATTCCTACACATTCCTAGTTCTACCGATCATAAAGCTCAAACAAAAAATGAATAACCGCAGCTAGTCAGACAAGTACAACCATGGAATGTGTGTGTGCATCTAAGCCTTTACCATCATGCCTCTAACCCGAGCAAGTGTATTCAGTAAAATAAATCTAGCATAAATGTCAACTCCATAGCTCACAGGTAAAATAAATAAATATGTGGACAGGTGATCCCTCATGGAGCTGACGAAAGCAGAACGCTTAAAGAATAAGGCTTTCCTAAACTAGGTGACAAACCTACATTGAACAAGTGATAGGAAACTAGTTAGAAGGACTACCAGCATTCTCACACAACCTATGCTCGAGATTAGAAATATCAATGCAGCAGGATAATTATTTGTGGTCAGAAAAAAAAACTAGGAGATGATATAATGAGGAAGGAATAAAAAGATGGTAACCAAAGCCAGCATAGAATGTCACAGAACAAACCTTCACAAGGTGAATGACACTTCTCATACAAAACTCATACACATTCATTTCACAACCTTCTTGAATTTTTTCCTTTTTCTCCTTTTCATTCACAACAGGCCATATCTTTTTCTTCAAGCTTCTTTCTTTTTAAACTTCTTCATTTGTTTTTTTTTTCCTTTTTTCAAGGCCTCTTCTTTTTTTCTAACAATCTTTTTTTTTTCAACTTCCCCTTTCTTGTCTCTTCTTCTTTTCAAGTCAAGTCATCCCCATGTACACATTTAAGCGTCAACTTGGAGCATACTAAGATAGGCAGAAAACTCCACATGCTTAACTCCAAGTTTAGAAAATCATGGGTGCATATGAAAAGAGATTTGTACGTGTTTGATTTAACAGGGGAACAAGTGGTCAGACATGAGCAAAAAAATATTTGAAGCTCAATTTTTTTTTTTTTTCAGAAGAATGCATTGATTTTTCATCATTTCTCAAGCACAAACCACTTGTCTTACAACAAGACCCAGCCCCCTATTAGTTCTAGTTCACAGGCGCAATACAGGAAGTCACCTTATTCTAAATTTTTGTGGCACTTACCTTCCTCTCAGCATTCAAAAAAACTTACGCTAAAATTCATTTCCTAAATACACAAGCTTCATTAACATCTTACCACATGGCTTGGATATAGTGCACAAAAATTATTCCACGGAAGTTCAAGCCAAAAACTAACTTTAGCTAATCAAATTCTTGGAGAAATATGACAAGTAAAACCATACTAGAATAAGAACGTCCATACAAACATAGAATATCCAAACATCATGTCAGCAAACTAGTAAATAACAAAGCAAGTGCAGTAAAACACATGCAAAAAATTTTAAAACAAGGCGACAAAATTTTAAACACTGTCCACTCCCCCTAACTAATTCTCAAAATGTTCCATGAGAGAGTGGAAAGAAATCACCTGAAAGCAGCAAGAGGTCTAAATCCATGCAAACTAACCTACCAGCAAAACACACAAAACAAAAACAACAAAAGAAAGCAACAAAATAGAAATAAAAACATCTTAGCAACTCTATCAACCACCTAGGTCCTTCTAAATCTCTCAAACGGTTCTATCCCTGCCACCCTAAGTGCAATGAGAAAGCAGGAGTGGCCTCTGCTATCTCCATAGGACACCCCGAAAGTAGCAACAACAATTTCATCGGTAGTTGACGCAGGCAAGGAGGTAGAGCTCGGATACCTGATACTCCGCGGAAGCGGCCTAGAATATCTTAGCAAGAAATGTCTTGGCTTCCCATGCCCCCTAACTTGCTACCGACAACACTGTTGGTACTAAAGAATAGAGAAACAACAAAAATTCCTAAACCATCAACAGAGAAGCTAGACAAGACATACTCTGACACTTAAAACTACGAAAATGGGAAATGTGCATATTTACAAACAAACTAATCCTACTTATCCAATCACTGCCCCTTGGGTGGCTAAGCAGGTTGCCTTTCCACCATCCTGTTCAACGTGTTCGCAATTTGACCCATCTGTTTCTCTAGCTTCACAATTACTTCTGTATTCGTACGCACTTGTTGCTTGGTCTCAGTCAAGCTCTCCAGCATCTTGGTCTAGTCAGCCATCGTCTTAATCATCGCCGCCTCTAAAGGTGTGGGCGTTGGTTGCATTATCATTGATGACGACGACGACTGGGGAACTGTAACAGTTTGCGACTGCGGAGGAGGATGCCGCCATTGATATCCAGGATGTTGTGTGGGGTAATACCCATAAGCAGTGTAGACTGACTGTTGTGTGGGGTCAGAATAAGAAGGCTGGGTCGACGGACAAACTGTCCAGTGATGTGTAGTACTACCACAAGTAATACATGGTTCAATTCTTGCAGGTGCGGGGGTGGTGACAACGTCTTTCTTAAGGAGCAACCCTACTTTCTCGGAGAGCGTTGCGATGGTGGATGTGAGTGCATCAATTGCACTAAGCTCATGTACACCCTTACGACTTTCACTGCTGGCAGCTACAAGTTTTTCTCTCCGTTCAAAAGTGGATTGAAACTGGGACGCGTCACTCATATTTTCAAAAAGCGCTCATACTACATTCTTACCTTTCGTCGACACGGACCCTCCGCACGAGGCGTCCTTCATCTGACGATGGGTTGGAAGGAGGCCAAAATAAAAACTCTGCACAAGTTTCCACTTAGGAATGTCGTGGTGAGGGCATTTTCTAATCAAATCACCAAACCTTTCCTATGCTTCAAAAAGTTGTTCAGTGTCGTGCTGTTGGAATGTGGTGATTTCTCTCCGGTACTGTAGTGTCTTTCCGAAAGAAAAGTACTTCTTAAAAAATGCAGCACCCATCTCCTCCCACATTCTTATAGTTTGAGGCGGCAAAGTGCTAAGCCAGTGTTTTGCTTGGCCTTGCAGTGAGAATGGAAATAGGATGAGTTTCATGGCATCAACTGGAAAGTTGTCAATTTTAAGGGTCAAGCTGATGGACAGAAACTCAGAGAGGTGACTGTATGGGTCTTCTTGAGGCAAGCCATTAAAAGTGGGTAAAGATTGGATTGTGCCGGGCTTGATCTCATAATGGGCAGCAACTATTGCAGGTAATTTAATAAATGACGGTGTGTCGTAAACATTAGGAATGAAGTGCGCGTGCAAAGGATTAGCTACACCGTTTCCCCCGTTTCCAGCATTTTCTCCGTTAACAGCATTCTGAACCTCGTTAACCTCATTATTTAGACCGACTAAATTATTTGGATTTTGTGGATTTTCAAAGTCAGCCATCGATTCAGTTCGTGAGTTGTTGTTTTTATTCCTACGCCTTCCTAGATTATGATTGATTCTTACAAGTCTAAGTCTCAAGGATCGGCGTCCTAGCATGCAAGGTCCAACAATAAACTAGAGCAACAGGATAAAGTTAAACAACTAAACAGGATGCAGAAAGCAATAACAGAAAAAGCAGAATAAAAATAAATATATAAAAATAACTAACTAATCAATTAGAAACAAAAATTAAATCAACCCAAAAATTTTAGCGAACCGTCCTCGGCAACGGCGCCAAAATGTTGACACGCGTCGTCAGGTGGTTAAATTTAATATTTATAATTAAACGTACATATTACTAACAGAAGTTAGTGGTGAGCATGAGTGTCGATCTCAGGGATAGTTGTAAAACTCACACGTTAGATTAATTATGTTCCTAGAAAAAAGATAGATAAAGGGTGGTTTAAATTAACCTAAAACAATAAAATAAAATAAGGATAGAATGGATAGATGTCACTGCCTTAAGGCAGCAACTCGGCCCAATGGACAACAATAAAGCAACGTGTTATTGGAGCTCTACACGACCGTGATTGAACAATCACGGTCGTGGCTTTCAGAAGCAGACACGGTCGTGACCTGAGGGTCACGGTCATGTCACGTGAAAAGTCCTTCGGCGCACTCCGCGATCTTAGGCAGGACGTGCACGAATTTGGGGATTTATTGCGCGGCTCGAATCCAATCATTAGCAGATTAATTAGGTAAGGGTTAGACCGTTGATAGTCCATTCAATTCGATTAAACGTTTAGTTATCACACACAATTAACCTAGCCGTTTGTCACTTGACGGTAAAAACAGATCATTCAATGAAAAATATGTAGTCATCAGTCAACGAAAGACAACTAATCTGGTTCAATCATGCATGAATCAAAACCCAAAGACTAGGCAGTCCATCAATCCTACATCCAATTTACAGATATGAGCATGGCATACAAAAAGTTCAAAGCTTTACAAAGCAAGCCTTTAATTAAAGATACCAGATGGCCGGATCCGAATGAAACACGTCTCGCCGGTATATTTATCCTACCGAGTGCTCGTGGATGGATTCCGTCGTCTTTGTTCCTTACTCCTGAGGTCTCTGGTTGCCTTTAAATCTCCAAAATCGCCTCTGTTGTCTCTTTAGGTCGAAAAGAGAAGAGGGTTTCATCAACTGCAGATCGAGTAAATTAATAGAATCTAGAACACGACACAACACGGTCGTGACATTCATGTCACGGTCGTGTCATGCATTAAGTTGGGCTGGCCGCGTCTGCAAGCCTGTTTCATGGTCCGGACACGTCCACGAGTGCTCGGGTTCGCATGGCAGCATATCTTACGTGGGTTTTCAGTCCAATGAGGCCCCGACTCACATCCAACCTGTAAAACACATAAATTTTACGTGAAAAATACATAATATAGGTACGCATAATATAATAAAAATACAACCTAAAACCTATGCGCTTAGGACCTTATCATATGAATTTTGGCACAAATTACGAGCGTGTTGAGCACACTTTCATACACTCATCAGGGTGTCAAATGATGTGGCAGATATAGTACAATGAGAGTTGACACACCTTTGACTGAAGGTAAAAAAGTCGCAGGTTTTATCTGTGCGAGTGATCAGTCGTATATGCAACTGGCGGGTGGGTTGAAGTGTGAATGCTAAGAGTTAAGAAGTCAACAAAGGCGAAAAGCAAGTGTGAATGCTGACACAAGTGGCAGAAAAAGTACGGTGCTGTTTGATTTGTCTGTTTTCAGTTTTCAATTTTCAGTTTTCAGTTTTCAGTTTTGAGTAAAAACAGAAAACAGAAAACAAAAAACTTGTTTGGTTTATAATTTATATTTTGCGATTTATAATTTGTCAGGGTCTGAGCATTTTTCTTATTTTGGATGTTTTGAGAATTTCTGTTGAAAACACAGAAAATAACTTTTCTTCGTTTTCTACTTTTTGAAGATTTTGAACTGAAAACTATTTTCTGTTTTGAGAAAACAGAAAATAGAAAATTCAAACCAGACACGTTATCTGTTTTCTGCAAAACAGAAAACACAGAAAACTGAAAACTGTCCAAACCAAACAGGGTCTAAGATTTTGGCAAAATTTGCTGCAAAACCCAAGTGATATGTGATGATTAAATTAAGAATAAAAAAGTAATAAAATAAGGCTATAAATACCCCAAGAAGGTCTAGGTTGAGACTCTTTACAAATTCCTAAAATTTCACACAAGAAGATAAGAGAACCGGGAAGGAGAAACTGAGAAATCGAAGGAAGGGATTCCAGGAAAAGATTGAAATCACCATTGAGGTAGGAGGATTTATGTACTGAACGTATATATGTGTGTACCAAATCGTAGGTTGAATATCTCAATGTGTTTTTTTTTTCATGATTTATGAAGGATTTCATGTGTTTACGTGATAAACTGGGTTATGGATTTGTGAAACAATTTATGAAACTACGGGAAATGTTTTCACTGATTTTTGAAGTTGTTTTGGAACCCTGTTGTGAGCCATGGTTTTGGCTTATGTATGCTTTATATATGATATTGAAATCGGGTTTTGAAACCAATGCCATATGCGAAGGTATGAGCAAGTTGGGGCATGATGTCCTCCAAGGTAAAAGTCCCAAAACAACTATCATGATAGCAGTAGCGTGCGACCTGGGGGATTAGATCCTCAAAATAGCGGAGTATGTGGGCATTAGGTTTGTCGAGTAGATAGCTCAAGTGTTATTTGCGAGTGGTCGCATGTTTATATGGAATTATGAATTGCTGATTTTGTGAAATATTGTGAAAGACTCTGTTTATGCGACTGATTGTATTACAATTCTTATTCTCTGTTTATAAGAATTGTGTATTGAATCCTGACGAACGTCCGCGTCGTCGTCAGGGATAACGCGAACGCGGGAGGCCAAATTGAGTATCCGAACCGCTACTGGGGGGTAAAAGTATGGATACGGTACTCGAAACTATGTGGCAATACTAACTGGTAGTAAGCAACGAGTCCGAGGTCCATCCCTCAGGGAAAAGAGATCTCTTGTAACAACCCTATTTTCTAATTAAGAAAAGATAGTGATTAATCAAGTCTAACCTGGTTAAAATTTTGAGAAAAAATGATTTTGAGTATGATAAAGCTTTATTTGAACCAGGTGAGGATTTAATTCGCGTGCAGTCGCGGGTCGTGAAGTTAGGGTTCTAACTGACGCGACGCGCATGAGCTGACCTTGAAACTGTTGAATTGTTAGCTAACCAATTTAAGGTATGTGTTGTCGCGACTAAAAGAGCACTAGGAAAAGCTGGTGCATCTTTGACAGAAGGCCAAAGAGTCGCAGGTTTCATAAGTACGGGTGATCAATTGCAACGATTAGTAGCGAGTGAGTCAGGTGTGAACACTTAAGTTTGAAAAGTCAACAAAGGCGGAAAGTGAGTATGAATGCTGACACATGTAGCAGGTAAAGTAGGATTTTGGCAAGATTTGCTGCCAAACCCACGTGATGTGTAATGATAACAATGAGAATAAAGAATTGATATGTTGAGACTATAAATACCCAACGAATATCTCGGATGAGAGACTTTTGGCAACTTGAGAAATTTTACACAAAGGAAAGGAGAGAACCGAGAAGAACTTGAGGAACTGAAGAACAAGCTTGAAGTCATCACTACGGTAGGGGAATCTCTGCATTGAACGTGTATATATGTGTACCAAATCGTGGGTTGAATATCTCAATGTGTTTTTCCATGATTTATGAAGGATTTTATGTGTTTTCCATGATTTTGGGAATGATTTCATGGGTTTGTCGATGAACTGGGTTTAGGGTTTGTGAAATGATTTATGAAAGCATGAAAAATGTTTTCAGTGATACTGAATGACGGTTTTGAAACCTTGTTTATGGGTCATGGTTTTGGCAAGGATGATTTATATGTATATGCGACTGAGAAACAAGGTTTTGAAACTAATGCCACATGCGAAGGTTGAGCAAGTTGGGGCATGATGTCCTCCTGGGTGAAAGACCCGAAATAATTATCATGATAACGGTTGGCGAACCGACAGTATAGAGCCCGTGAAGTTCCGGTGTGCTGGGGTCGCGACCTGCGGAGATTGGATCCCCGGAATAGCGGAGTATGTTGACATTGTGTTTTGTCGAGTGGATAGCTCAAGAATGATTTTATGAGTTGCGAGTGATCGCATGTTTATGAGAAAGCATGAAATTGTGATTGCAATGTATTGTGAAAAGGACTCTATTTATGTGACTCCTTGTATTACAATTCTCATTCTCTGATTATAAGAATGGTGTATTGAATCCCTTTGTGATGCATTGCATATAGCCGATAGTACTTATGTTTCCCTACTGAGCCATGGCTCATCCCGATAGTTGATTTACCATTTTCAGGAGACGAGCTGCCGAGAAAGTGACGGAAATGTTGCATTTTATTCCAAGCAGTGCAGTTAGTTAAGTTTTGAGTTGTTGGTGTGATAAATTATGTAACTTGCGACTGGTAGAAAGTCTTGTTATCTATTGTAGTTTCTAGTTTAGTTGATATACCATGCTCTTGGAGTGAGGTTTCTACGACAGATCCTTAAGAATCATGATCCTTAGGTGGATCTGGCGCAGCTCACTTTTAAGTCTGTAAAAGGTGGCACAACAGAGTCTTAAGGAAGTAATACCTGTAGCTACTTGAAAAATTAAAGAGATATTTTGGTGGAACTATGTATAAAGTGTTGTGAATGAATAAAAAGAATCCCTTCTCCTTATTGTTGTAAATACTCTGAAGAATGATGATTGCCTTTAATTTTATTTCGATGTACCGACACTAGTGATCAATAAGAAATTGACATAGGTGTAATGTTCTGAACCAGGCACAATTTGGGACTTGTTATCGCCTGAAAATGAGCTAAGCAAAATATCTAAGACTTGAGAACCTCTTCTGGTCTGTCTGAGCAAGGAAAACCGGTTCAAAAAGTTAAGCCGACGTTGAATCGGCTTCAAGGATTGAGGAGGCCAACTCGTTGCCCTGAAAGGATGAAACAAACCACGTCAGAGGGAAGCCCGAGGGTTTTAATCCTGGGACAACCGCTCCGATGCTTAAGTCAGCACGTGTTTAACAAGATAGGAATCAAGCTAAAAGAAATAAGGAGAGAGAGAGAGAGGGAGAAAGAGATAGAAAGATGCGTCGATAAGAAGATGGCCGAGTGAAGCGAGGCCATGTCAGGCGGGAGAGGCCGGGCGGAGCGAGGTTGGTCAAGCGGGTTTGGAGGTCGAGTAGACCAAGGAAGCTATGTGAATCATGGAGAGTGTGCGGAGATACGATCGTCATCGGGTGGAGTACGGAGGATGTGCGGAGTCACGACCATCACCGGTCGGAGCACGGAGGACGTGCGGAGACACGATCATCATCGGTCGAAGCACGAAGGACGTGCGGAGACACGATTGTTATACATCGAAAAATACCTGCCACGTGGGTAACGATTAACATGCCACGTAGACGACCGTGAACATGTGGACATACGACGTGGACCCTGCGCGTGTGGGCAAGAGTGCTTGGAGATCAACCGGATGGAGAACCACCTCCGCATGGCCATGCATGACCATGAAGCTCACATGGAGATGCCTGCATGGCTTTCATGGCCGCTTCTTCTTCTCTAGGCGGGCACTGGGCGGGCACTGGAGTGGAGCAGGCGTGGCAAGCAGTGACTCCTCCACGGCGGCCGACGAGCAGCAGGCACGGCGAGCAGCAGCCCCTTCTCGGCGGCCAGTGAGCAGTTGCTCCCGCACGGGAGCAGCGACCCTTTGCCGACCAGCGAGCTCAGCGAGCAGTGGACTCCCACGATGATGGCGGGCAGTGACCGATGAGCAGCGAGGCAGCTCTTTGGTGAACAGCCGCTGCTGCGGCCACCCACTGTGGCCATCAGGCCCATGCACGCATCTAGCCTCGCGGCCAGCGAGCAGTGGCGCTCGGGAGGCCAGCGAGAACTGGCGCTCGGGCGGCCAGTGAGCATTGATCGGGCGGCCAACGAGCATTGACGCTCGGGCGGCCAGCGAGCAGGCAGCTCGCGGCCAGCCAGCCACAGCTGCGGGCAGTGCCGTGCTCGCGGGCGGTTCCTCGGAGGACCTTCCACCATGTGGACAGCCGGGCACCGACAAGGTCGTATGCCGGCGACGAGTTCTGGCTTCTCCGACGTCTCATGGGCTTGGACTAAGTGGGTGATGGGCCCAGGCCCAAACGTAAATGACAGGATCGCCCCCCGGTTCTAGAATATTCCTGAGGGAGGCTCAGGGACGATATGATTATTTCACATATAGTCATTCCACCTCTATAAATAAAGCTCAAAGCTCTTTCATTGAGGTACGCCTGTCTTCTCTGGAAATCTCTCCTATTAAGCTCCTCAGCTTCCAGGATTTGGATCAGAGTCTGACTTAAGCGTCGGAGGGGTATTCCCGAGGTGAAAACCTCGGGTCCCTCTAACGTGGAGGTTGCTACCTGTACAGGCAATCTTGAGGCAGTGGACCCGAGAGGCAGCAGACTCCTGAGGTAGCGGAGTCCTAAGGCAGCGGATTCCTGGGGCAGTGGAGTCCTGAGGCAGCGGACTCCTGAGGCAGCGGAGGTCCGGAGGTGGAAGATTTCTCAGAGCGAAAGACGAGCTTAAGACACAAAAGCCGGACTCGGGGTACAGGTGGTACTCGAAACGCGTTCACGTCACCCTGGCCAAAAAGTGGTGATAACAACGGTCATCACCGGTCGGAGCACGAAGGTCCGAGTTAGGGAGATAAATATTATCTCATAAGTGGACATGGGCTAACACTAATATATTAACCACTTAATATATTAGTCCCAAGTCTACTTAAGGCTACAGTGGGCCTGGAATATGATAGCATGAGGATTATCATATTACATTAATATGTTCAATTCATGAAAGACATGGTCCAAGTTTGCTAGATATATTCTTCATCATTAACGGGTTGAATTAAAATGGCCCAAGATGGATAAGTGGTGGCCCAAATACAATAGGCCTAAGAATAAACCAAGTTGACCGAAGCTTTTAGTTGACTAGATCTGTAGCTTCATCTTCTTAATTTGAGGGCAACAGTAGAAGCTTCATAGATGGAGATGCACGACAACCATGGAACACCGAAGAAGGGGAGATCTGCCCGGCTCTGTGATTAGCTCGGGGAGGAGCTCAGCCTGGAAAGGAGGTTGGCCGATGATCAGCCCGACATGGAGGAGCTCGGCTAACGAAGATCGAGGAAGCCAGCCTTTGAAATTGGGTGTAGAGGTCGGGTATTTATAGGGTGAGGGTTGGTGATCTGCCCGGGTAATCTACCCGGGTGATCAGCCCGGGAGATCTGCCCGGAGATGATCAGCCCGGAAGGG
Source organism: Dionaea muscipula (assembly GCA_028571145.1). Classification (NCBI taxonomy): domain Eukaryota; kingdom Viridiplantae; phylum Streptophyta; class Magnoliopsida; order Caryophyllales; family Droseraceae; genus Dionaea; species Dionaea muscipula. Next base: position 13,406 of record JAOWBR010128761.1, read on the forward strand.
AGATGGGCGATGGTGAGTTAGCTCGATGGTGCTTTGCCCGAAGAAGTGATCTGCCCGGAAGGAGCTCAGCCCGGAAGGAGCTCAGCCCGGCGATGATGGGTGGTTATCTGCCCGGAGATGAAGGGGTGACGAGCCCGGGGAATCTGCTCGGTGATTTAGGCCGGAGGTTCTGCCCGGAGAAGCTCAGCTCGGCGATGGTGACCCTTCATCAGCTCGGAAAAAATGATGAGGAGTCTGTCCGGCGTTGTCAGCTCTTGGTCGGTGATGGCAGCTCTGGACGGAGATGATGGGCTCGGCGGTGGACTGTTCGGCATCGATGGAACTGAATAACAACCTCTGATTTGGTTGAAAATGGAAGAGGAGGCAGTCATTGGTGATAGGCAGTGTAATGGTTAATCCAGTTTGAGTGGGTTTTATTCGGGAGTCTTGTATTTAATCTGGACTTGAATTGATGTTGTCTCTGATCATGTTTTATGCCTACTGTGATGAATTAATTAATTGTAATGGCCTGGTTGACCCTAAACCGGGCCGGTCATGTCCGAGTCCGAGTCTGAATT
>JAOWBR010128983.1:0-13957 GCA_028571145.1 Dionaea muscipula
GACGTAGTCCATTGGAGTTCTTATTCCTCCTTTGGGTGAACCTCTATATATCGTGTGTTCTCTCCTTTCCCTTATTGTTTGATTGATTGCATCCATCCATTGAATTCAAGTAGGTTATTGCTCTTAATAGAAACCGACTTTGTGAAATTGAGGTGATTAAGCTGCATAATTTCCGCTTAGTCTTATTCACCCCCCCTCTAAGACTACTTTCAAGAATATGCGGCGCAACTTCACAATGAGGAGCTCAAGGATCAAATATTGACTCACAACACTCAAAGAAAAAGCAATATCTAGATGGGTGATGGCAAGATAATTCAGCTTACCAACCAACAGTTTATATCTGTCTGGATCATCATATGACTCGCCTTCTTTGAGTGCAAGCTTTACTCCATGAAGCATATGAGTATCACTCGTCTTCACACCCATCATACTGGTGTCTCGAAGCAAATCAAGGGTATACTTGTGTTGGGATAAGAAAATCTCACGCTTGCAACGAGCCACCTCGATACCAAGAAAATATTTCAGCTCTCCAAAATCTTTAGTCTGAAACTATGGTTGTCGCAATCCCTACATTATCACTGCCAATGATCACAATGTCATCCACATAGACAATCAGAAGGATACAACCAACGTCGGAGTGTCCATAGAAAACTGAATGATCCTTTGCCGATCTCAACAAACCAAACTCCAACACAATAGAACTAAACCTCTCAAATCAGGCTCTGGGAGTTGTTTCGAGCCATGCAGTGATTTCTTCAACTGACAGACATAACCAGACTCTCCCTCAGCAACAAACCCGAGAGGTTGCTACACATACACCTCCTCCTGCAAATTACCATGAAGAAAAGCAATCTTCACATCTAGCTATGCAAAGGCTAATGGTACGAAGCCGCAAAAGAGATTAGAAAATGAATACAGGTCATCTTGGCAACAGAAGATAATATGTCCGTGTAATCAACACCGTAGACCTAAACATATCCTTTAGCCATCAAATGGGCCTTGAGCCGAGCAACAGAACCATCCGAATGCACTTTTTTCGCAAAGACCCATTTGCAACTAATGGCCTTCTTCCCATGAGGCAATGGAACAATATCTCAAGTTTGATTGGCCTTAAGAGCCCTGATCTCCTCGATCATAGCACTCAAGGGAAGAGAGAGCCTCAAAGAGAGATCGGGGAAGAGAGATCGAGTCCAAAGCACCCACAAAGGCCTACAAGGACACCCCAACAGCTCAAAAAGAGCAGAAACATGTGTATCAATCCGAGGCAGATATGTGACTATGATGCTTAGCAAACTGGCACGACTCACAAAATAGCGGGAACACTGACCGATCTTCAGGGCATAATGTCTTGAGGTTAGAGATGGATGACCTAGACAATTATGTAGATCAAGAATAGTAGAGGAAACCCCAGAATAAACCATAGTAGATGAACCAATATCCAATACATAAAGCCCTCCAGAGATACGACAACCTCTACCAAGAAGTTTTCCTGCCGAAAGTTCCTGAATGTCATAAGAACTAGCGCAGAAAACAACACGACAGTGATGAGTCCGAGCCAATGCACTAATAGATAACAAGTTCAATAAAAGATCAGGTAAGTAGAGAACTGAAGAAATGATCAAGATAGGAGTAAGGGGAACTGTCCCCACTCCTTAAACCGATACATAACAGTCATCAGCAACTATTACGTCAGAATATAAGGAGGTAGAAGAATACTCACACAACAAACTTAGAAAACCTGTCGTATGATCGGATACCCCAGAATCAATAATTCAACTGCGGGGAGAAGCAAGCCAATACACGACTAAATAATGGTAGCCGATGAATAGCTGTCGAAAAAGATCCATCCCACAAAGAACAACACACTCGAGAAGCAATGATAAGCAAACCAAAACGATGAGCCTCAATGAGTTAGCCCAATCACATATCACAACTCGAATGATTAACACTCCAAGCACATAGGAGCAAACAACTAATCCAATCACCAATCACTATAAACAGATCAATCTTATCAACAAACATGACCATATCATGAATATATCAAAGGAAAATCTAAACGAATAGGGTCCCTGATCACTAATCAACCATGAAACCACAGATTAATCCGAAGATATCAAAAGCGATAAACCAAGCAAACAGTACCAAACAAATGGAACCACTGTCGAACAGAATGACCACACACACCAACCACAACCAGTAGAAAGGGACACCAATCAATAGCACAAAGCTAACAACAACCTCCAAATATCCTCTCAAACAATCAACTAACATAGATGAAAAAGAACCAACAGGAATCAGCACCAAATGACATGAATCGGATATAACTTAAGGCACATACTAGGCCACCACCTCCAACTAAAACGAGAGCTCAAAATACAAATCTCAGCCAAAAAAGTGACCACACAATCACAAAGCAAACGAACTGAGTTCAAATATAACTTCAACGGATTAAAAAATCAAATCATATGGGAGAAATCACCAGTGAGTCATAGAGGAAGAATGGACCAGCAAGGAGAGAAGAAAAATCTGGTCCAAGAAGTCATCGGCGGTGGCGCGTGGGATGGTGTCGTAGGAGACATAAGTGGCATGTGGCTGAGCGAGGGCCGACGAAGCGGCAGAAACAGAGTAGGTGACAGCGGGCCCTCTCCCCTTCAGTGGTGTTAGTTTGGCCAGAAAGTGCACGGATATGGGTAGATTTACACAGCAAAAGTCGCGGTGGTTCTTCAGGCGGTTGTGCAGGTGGTTCGCAGCCTCATCGGCAACTAGGCTAGCCGGGGTTCACCTCGTCAGCATGTCGACATTCGACGGCAGGATGGGTCAGTGGTGGTTCAGTGGGCGACAACGTTTTTAGTGGCTTCCGGATTTAAGGTTTGGGTGTCTTTTGTGTTTTTGGCTCTGATACCATATAAAAAGAGTGAATGGGAAGAATTGACTTGTTCAATTACTCAAAGGGAGATATATAGTACAAGACGAAATATCTAAAATACCATTTTCTCACAATAGGAATATGTACTTCAAATAAATTCAAGCATAGCGCCAGACATTGCTATCTCAAATCTTATCATCCCAAAACTACTCATCCTATCAAAATTGCCCACAAAGCAGAGAAGATATCGGCAATAACCCCATCAAAAGAAAGGGCAACATAGCCCACGCATCCAAACAAATGGAAGCATTAGCCATTCCATTCACCTTCCAAATTCCATATTCTAGCTCTTTTGCTCCACTGAACAACCAATAATCTTAGAGCCACGGGTCATGGAATCAAGGATGCTGAAGCATGCTGAAGCAACTCTAACATGCATGCTATCTTCCAAGGCCTAGGAGACTTTTTTACATAATACTAATGAAGGATGTCAAGTCAAATAGAATCAACTGGGACAATTGTAAAGGCAGCATGTAGAGTATTTAAAGCTCAAATTACCTCCTTATCACTGCTTCTTGTACCGAAAATCCCTTTCTTTGGCTTCTTAGGTCCATCAGCAACCTAAATTTGCACACTCGAAACTGGTATCATCTTGTCTTCAAAATTAGCTTGACAAGATTTCTTAGACATGGAATGTTGTGGAACAAATATGCTTCATGAACATATCAGTCTCAATAAGGCGAAGTAAAATGCTAGGCTTTCTGCAAGTAAGGTTTGGGAATAGGACAAACCTAACCTTATCAAGAATTCCGAACACAATTTCATACAATTTGATAAGAATCTCAGAGTTGCTTGAAGAACCATAAGTGAGTGCCTTCAATGCTTGCAGTCTTCGTGCATGAACTTCAACAAATACCACCAAATTTAAGAAAAAAATGTTTAAGGACTGCACTGTATCATTTAAAAGAGGACAAAACTTCGAGATGAGATATCTGTATCACAGTCAAAAACATGTGTCTTGATGCAGAGGAAATCGACATCTCCTGTTTGATCACAGTTGATCAAGTCATACAATATAACGGACCAGCCAAGTCCACATATTTTATGAGATTGAGCACACCAAAATTGTGTCAATGCAGAAGCTGCTTGGAAGTTAAGCAGTGAAGAATCCGTATTTCACAATTAATAGATTAGCTTTATCAAATAAAAGGGAAAAATTAAAGATTGGGGCAATTTCCAAAAGCCAAATGAAACTTCCAAAATGTAGCAGTGCCCAATGAATTCTAATAAACCACCAGTTTAGATGAGCTTCCAATTTGAATACTGGATGGCTCTACACCCATTAGCTTCCTAGGAAAACAAGTTGAGAGATGCACAGTGCATATCGCTTCCAGTCCTAGAGAGATTATCGCTTCAAGCAGGAGAAACAACCAAATTCATGGCTAAAAACCAAAGCACGATTCCACAAGCCTTCTGCTGTGAAAAACAATATGGGATTCTAGAGAACATATGAATACAACCCTCACCAGATTTCCACTTTTAAAGATAAAGAAGATACATCAACATGAGGAGCACCTTGTTTAGCTATCAGTATTGTTCTAATTAACAGAAAAAGACAGTAGCAAAATGAAGTATGACCCTTTCAAGGTTTGCTACATCATACAATGTTTTAATGCGTCTGAACAAATTTATAAGAACCAAATGAAACAGACTTTAAAGGGCCAAAAAGGCAATGAAGTGGCACCAGCCACAAAATGAGCAAAACTTACATTCTACATCTTCATTCAAAGCCTCAGCAATCAGCTGGTTTGCTATTCTGGGAACAACATCAGCACGAGTAACTCCACCAACAGCATCAATGTCAGCTAATGCATCCCAATTTGGAGTAGGAATCCCACCACCTGCACCTAAACCTTGTGAACCAGTATCTGACAAGATTCTGGCCAAGTAATAGTAGACATATCGAAGAACACTTCTATCTTCACACTGCTGATTAAGCTGCAGGATTAAAGTAACTGAACTTAACCATGGTCTTCTTTTTGCAGTTTTCTGGAAATGAAATTGAGCTATGCAGGTAAAGAAAGGCAAACAGAAGGTTCAAAAACTGTAAATTATCTAGAATAATAATAATTAAGCATAAATGAAAAAAAAAATGAACAGCTGCTACAATGAGACGAGAATCTTTGCCAGTTTGGAGAATTGATCACCATCATAATAACTCAACATAGAAAGTTAAATAGTTGAAGGTCAGGCAGTCAACAAGGTCCCTACAGGTGTAAATACTAAAAGATAAAGATTTTAAGTAACTCCTTGCCCAAATGCGGTATGGTGACTATAATAATTAGGCCACTGCGACAGAACTCATCACAACTAACAGACAGCTAGCTTTTGACAGACAAATATCAGTATCAACACAGAGCCACAGAGGAGCAAAGGTTAACTCTTAACATATGTGCATCGTGAGAGAGTTTCCAGACCACATTTCATCTCTCATACAACATTGTTTTAAGCAAATTTCTTACTGTTAACTCATCCACCTCAACATTTTCATCCCTACCACACCCATTTTCTATAGGTCTTGGCATTTAATTGCCCAACACCTACAAACAAATTGCCAATCGGACAGTCATCTTATAATATAACCTCGAACTTGACAAGTACTTTAGGATCATATACCACTTCATGAATTCCCACCCACTTCATCCGATTATATATGATCCCAGGAGCAACATTATAGTCGATCCTCATCATCCTATATCATAAAAATACGTATGTCTTTTGTTCATAAAAATGCAAGTAAACATGATTTCTCCCACCACTCTTGATCAAAACACATTCCATATACTAGTATATAGTCCCTACTAAACCTTAGACAGCGGACTCCCTTTAAGCTTTGAAATAGCATTGGCAAACTTCTCTTATGTGATCCACCAAAATAATATCTTCACAACAATAGTATCTTCACCGAATAGCACACACCATGGCACCTAATATCATAAGTCCAAAGTTAGTTCATCCACAACAAGAGCGAACAAAGACTCAAAGTTGATCCTTTATGCAAGCTTTATCATAAAAGCTTTTCCCAAGGTGTCCGGGCACAAGTAACAACTCAATCGTGGATTTCTTGTACAACTTTGAAATACTTGAGCAAAAAAATTTCTTTTTTCTTTGCAGAGTTCACCAAAGCAATCCCAAAGGACTTGATCATATGCCTACTCCAAATCAATAAAACCAAATTCTCTCCTTGCTCGTAATCTGACTCCATTACACACCTCAAAAGCTTCCATTGCCGCTCTTACATGCATGAACTGAAATTGAATCTCCATCACATTAATCACATTAACATTGATGACCTTCCTTGACCCTCTATCCAACCACTTTCTCCTACAACTTTACATTATCGATTATCTATTTAATCACTCCATAGTTGGAGCTATCGTGCATATCCCCTTTATTTTTGTAAATTTACAGCGACGTACTCTCTCCAACATGTGACATCTTACTAGTTAACATATTGAAAGAAACTCTCTCAACCAAGCAATTTCCTTAGCCACCATGCATTTATAATACTCAAATGGGATTCCGTTTCAACCAAGGGATTTCCTGTGCATCAAGCTTCCCTTTCTGTTGAAGCTTATTAAATTCCTCATTGTCCTTATTGCACTTCCACCTTACCCAAATCTTTTCTTCACTTCTCAAATATGTTGCTTTTGTAAGTTTAGAAGCACCTTTTGCACCAACAAATGCATTCACTTTGAGTTCACAGTTAGTTAATCCACAGCAGAAGGGGTAAAATTATTGATTCCATGCTCAAATTTGGAACAAGCCAACCTGTAAAAGCTTTCATCTCCACTGCACATAAGCAACTTAGTACTCCCACTGCATGTCCATAACTTGAATATAAGCAATAGGAACTCCTTTCACAAGTTCCCTTAAAAAAACTTCTTTTGAAATTGAATGAGTTGAATTATAGCATTCTCGATATCTAAAAAGGCTGTGTCCAAAATCCATGTTCACCTGTCTCCCTATTAGACACCTTAGTAAAGGATCAATCTCCAAATTACATCTTCCCACCATAAAGACATAAACCTTGATTTGTTCTCAGAAACATAAATAACCTGTACAAGTCCACAGCTACTGTGACCTCTTTAGAGCAGGTAACATAACCACCAAACAAAAATTGAGAAAAAAGAGAATTTAATTCACTTGAAAAAAATAAGAATACGAGTATCAGTATTGAAGGTGTCGCTTAATCATTGAAAAATATGGACAATACAAAGTCCTCCCAGTTGATCAGAATCAAAGCTAAGATAGCAAGTGTCAACCCCTTTCCTGTACTAGGGCGCAAAAAAACAAAATCCAGGCCAGAAGTTGAAGACTTTGCAAGGCACTGCATTAATGAGGCAATGGCAGGCTCGATTAGCCTACCTCAACCACCAGGGAGGCTAGATTGACCTTCAACAAGTGATAGCAAGGCGAAATCCAGCCTTGGCAGCTTCCACCAAAAGTGGATAGGAGCGATATACATGGAGGAGGAAGGAGAAGAGGGTTGGACTTCTATAACCAAAAAGTTTACTACAAGAAACAAATCAAACAGAAATAAATATAGAGAAGTACATTGTGTCAAGCTCTTTGACTTTTATGATTACTCTTGCTTATATTTCTAATCCCAAGGCTCCAACCAAATGCATCTTCATTTGATATCACATACAACCAGATGCTAAATCTATATAATTTCATTCTTTATTATAAGCACACTTAGGGTGTGTTTGATTGCAGTATTAAATTTTAATGGATATATAATACATCGGATATAATAGGGTATAGGTAAGATTGTTATTAACATGACGTATTATAATTCATTGATATGGTTGTTTGTTTTACAGAAAAAAAAAAAAAAACACTGAATATAATTTGCTCCACCACTATTCACCACCACCACTGCCGACACCACCACTACCGGCTGTGCACCACCACCACCATCTCTTCACCATCATAGCCACCACCATAACCACCATGATCTCTTCACCCATCTCTGCAGCACCACCACTACAACCACCACCATCTCTGCATCACCAATTTAGATTTGACTGAAATCAAAAATCGAAATCAAGCACCCTCAGCAAAATCAAAACCAAAACCAAAATCAATGGAAGAGAAGGACAATGATGGAGGAGGAGGAAGACAACGAAGAACCTAAATCAAGAACCAAAATCAAAACCCTAATCAAAACCAAAATAGAAGAACAAAATCAAAACCAAAATCGATGGAAGAGAAGGACAATGATAGAGGAGGAGGAAGACAACGAAGAACCCAAATCAAGAACCAAAATCAAAACTCTAATCAAAACCAAAATCGAAGAACCAAATCAAAACCAAAATCGGCAGAAATCGAGCACCACCAAGATGACAACAGCAGAAAACGAGCACCACCATGATGAAGACCACGGCAGAAATCGAAGATGACGACCACGATCACGGAAGAAATTGAGGAAGATGAACTCGAGCACCACCACCACACTCAAACAGACTAAATCCACCGAGAGGGGGATAAGAAGTAATATGGGGGAGCAGTTACTCGCTATCCTGTATTTTGGAAGGATATGAAGCCATCGAATACCATATCCGTACATCAATTTTTTACACCAAACACAGGATAGTATTAGCATGTGGGATATACTATCCCACATGCTAATACTGTAATCAAACAGGCCCTTAAGGTAGATTATACAACATTAGGTAGGATTAACATCACCTCAATCTACTACGTGACCAAGCACGAATTATAAATCACTTGTCTGCACAACTTCAATCATGCGCCATCACCATCCACTTAAAAAGGTACATTGAGCAAGCCAACATAACTGTTTTCTTTGGAAACGCAAATTGTTAGAAATCTTAACAATTCTCACACACAACAAAAGTACTCTGATTCAGATACAAGCTCACTAAAAAAATCAATGCATCTGCAGGTAGTGAATTTCACCGAATACATCAACAGGATGTGAACTGTTCACAAGCAGAAACACCAAGAGGTGAAGTGAAGCTACCAAAACCACAAAAAATATATTTCCCAAATGGAGAAATTCCAATATTCTCCAAACTAAGCACCATCATTCATCGGTTACGTTATTCATTAGCAAAGCTATACCATGAGAAGGGATGGTGCCAAAGAAGGGTCCACCGAATTGTACACCGCGAGCTTTGGAAATACATGATTCACCAACTGCCGCTGAGAATTTTTCTGAATATACAACAAGATAAATAAGAGATTATCATCATTCAGGGGGGAAATGCCATCATTAGGAATAGAAATACAGACCATCACATTTAGCACATATAGTGACTTTAGTTGAAGAGAGAAGGAATCATTCATACTTGATCAGATGTAGCCGCTAACTCATGAATATTCCTTGCAAGTTGAGCATAAGAAACTGGCTGCTGGTCACAAGAATTAGCAATTAATCACAATTAATGAATTACATTTCTGGTCAAAGGACAAGTACGAGTACATCACACGGCAGTAAGTAAGAAATGCTATGAATGGTGCTTAAAAAAACCAGTTTCACATCTAAGATGAAAGATAATAATGCGAGTGACTAACTTCAAATCAAATTCCTTGAGTAAATGGGTGTATCTAAGATGTTTCATCTTCCCTATGCTGATCCAACAGCCAAAAAGACTAGGTTTCCTTTCAAGCTCATACCAGCATAAAACTTGTCAGAAGAAATAATCATATCGTACTATGTTCTCGGATTATAATACCACCTACAAGTTCCTGACCAGTGACCAGTATCGCCACATGTGACATGTAGGTGAGGTTGCTGTTTTCGAAGTTCTTCGAGAAATTTGTACGCACTCATCAATGTTTATAGCAGTAAACAATGGTTGCTCCTAAAGAGTGCAAAATGCAATAAAATTAAGAAGTGAGGAAATAGTAAAGGAAGGCGATGAGAAGCAGAGGAGGTTTACAAACTGTAAATACCCCACACTTTTGAGACTGGTAAATTTTTTGTTATTAAGTTGTTTGGGTAAAAAGTGTTATAATGTGAACAAGAGGGTTGGAATAGTCATTTTGAGATGGGACGTGTTTACCCCATCAATATTAGACTAAAAATGACGGTCCCGGAAAAATGATGAATTTGGACTATAAGATTGAGAGGTTTGGATTAAGAGGTCATGAGAAGGAAAGGGAATTTGAGTGTTAGAATTGTAAAGAAATATAAGAATATTTACATTAATAATAATAATGTTACCCTTACTTAGCTTGAGAGGAATGAAAATTTTCCTTCACCCGTAGGAAAGCTCCCTAGCCGCCTAAGAGGATATATATCAGCTATACTAAGTACTTACCCTCATCTTCTTCCTCTTTCATTTCTTATTATTGACCGGTTGATAGTAGAGGAAAAGGAGAAGAAGGAATTCAAGGGGTCTAGCCATTGTTGCTACTAGTTTTCTCCACCTCCCATTTCTGCTTGTTCTTGGATACCTTAGTAGCAAAGGGGAACTAGAGGAGGACTGATTTCTTTACCTTGGAACTGATTCAGGTAAGGTTTGTGGTTTTTCCATGGTTGATAATATGTTTTAAGTATAGTTATGTGGTATGTGGAAGTAGGCCATGGAATTTAGTGGTTTTAATGATGTTGAAAAATAGTTATATGATGGTTTCATGGTTTTTCATATTGTGAATATGTGATTTAGATGAGTTCTAATGATGGAAAGGTTTGGAGAATGTTTAGACATGTTTTTATGGTGTTTTGGGAGTGTTTGGATGAAACCCAATGAGTTTCGTTGAAGGGAATCGAAGGAGAGCACAAAGGAAAACCTGTAGAATTTTGCAGGGCAGGGGGGCGGCTAGCCGGTTTTGGGAGGGCGGCTAACCAGAATAATATATTTCTCCCTAGCCTAAGGGGCGGCTAACCGGTTCCACCAGGGAGACTAACCGGTCCTGCTCCGGAATTAGAAACTTAATCTGTTTGAATCCCGATTGTTGAGAGATGATCCTTGGAACTTGGGGAATGCTATTATACTTTAGTAGTACTGTTTCTAAAGTAGATATAAAGGTTTTAAAGAGGGTTTTGGGGGTGTTGTTCATAGATTAAGGACTTATGCTATTGTTGAGTAAATAGTAAGATTGTCCTTTAGTTGATGGATAGGTGGTGATCCAAAGAGTTGAGGAACGCTGTTTGAGCTTATTGACAAGTGAGGGTAGTACACAACCATTCTTGGACTCCGATATTTTCTTGACACCCTCTCTTTCCCTAGAGCTAACATACGTTGTAGTTGTTTTCATCTTTGTGTTGATGCTATGGTCCATTCCCTTTTGTTGGATTCCGATTCCTTCTTTGATATTTGTGGACCATGAATGGTTGAGAACATGTTTTCCTAGCAGTGTCCTTTCATCCCCTTCTCTTGTGAGAATTGTACTTCTGAGATTCTTTTGAAATCATTTGGATATAAAATTGTTTCATTTGTATCATAAATGTGAGATTGGAGTTTTAAAGTCTTGTGGGATATTTTCTAAAGAGTGACCTCGGCCACCTTTATAGTGTCACAACGTCTATAGGTACTCCCGTCAGCTGCGAGAGGACTTGGACGGTTTCTCTACTTGGTTGTGCACTAGATCTGGTCGCCATACCGAGGTGCACGCCAAGTATGTACTGGGATCCCTAAGTATCGTGAAAAGTATCTGGCATTTATATAATATCCATCTCTCAAGTATGTCTCTTGTATAGTGGAAGATACGATTATGATATTGTTATCTTTGATGTAAATGCCTTGTTTATATTTGCTCTCATGGCATGTACAGTGAGTAATTTTCATGGTTTTCTTACCCTCTCCATTAGCACACGGACTTGTAGCCTTTGGTGAGTAATAATGGAGTAGACTTGTTCATGGAATACCCTCTCCTAGAGCACACGGGCTTATGGCCTTTGGTGAATATAGGAGTATGGGAGTTTTTATGATGTTATTTCCTTATGGTAATCACTGTCATGTCTCTTGTTGTGATCGACGCTTGATTTCCTTTCTTCTTCGAGTATGCCATTTACTTCCACCCTATCATATCCTCACCTAGCCTTTGTATGTAGGCAGATGGTACTATACTTGTTGATTTTATAGGTACTCAAGGTTAAGCTCTAAATGGATGCGGCCTCTTAGGATGTGATGCTATTTTGAGGGATTAGTCTTCCGTTGTTAATTGTTATTTTGTTAGTTATGTATATGATTAGAGTTGTGGCTTAAGTAGGCTTGACTTGGGATTTTGTTGTATGGACTCAAGTAGTGTATTATGGTTACAGTTTGGAGGTTTGCTATCATGACACGTTGTCGATATTTTGAGTGGCCCTTGCTCGGCCTTTGTTTTATTGTTGTTATACAAGTATAGAGGATTCACAGGCTTCAATGACTCATGGATGGATCCTTATCGCTGGTAGCACCCGGGATGGGATGATACACAAACCATAATTTCATGTCAGCAAGTGGTCATCACATCTTCCTAACATATGGAACAAACACCTTATATAGGAACAAACTCAACCTAAAAAGAAAACCTATCAACATAGATAAAAATCTTACTAAATGTATATTAGTACATAATAAAATGAGAACTAAATAAATATCCTAATATAAAAACACGATATGTACAATAACATGGCCACTTCCCACTGAGTGGGGTCAGCTACATGTATCCATAGGATGCATGCATATAAGATCCGACAATTTTAGTATGTTGGTTGTTAGCTACCTAACACGCAAAAAACATCATATGTGCTTATAAAAAAAATACTTACAACAATGTAAAAATTAACACCCATGGTAAACAATCCAAATATAAAACCTTTCTTAAACTTTGGGCTTCGACTAGAATACATCTTCCCTGTTATTTTCCCCTTGTAACTAAAAACTTGTCCCGACTTCTGAGTGAGGAAGAATGTGGCAATGTAGAAAAATGGAGATGCTTAATGAACTGTTGAAAAAGAGCCAAAACAACTCCACTTGAAGCCAATTGCGACTATAGGATGCCCAGCGATAGGGATCAGGTAAAAGCAATCATCAAGTGAGCCAATATGATTCACAGAAAAGTTTAAAGCAGTAAACAAATAGATCGATTAAAACCTTGAAGAGTTCACAATGCACCCTTAGAAGCATAAGTTTTACTTTGTTATAAATCTTCCTCCTAATTCTCCAGAGACCAAACAAGCATGCAAAACCTCAAGTTGTACCAGTCTCTGTTAGCGTAACTGGTTCTACCAGACATGCAACATCCACAATGTCTTGGATTCAAGTCTCCAAGGTTGCTTGTGCTGCTAGGACTGGCCCAATGCAAGCTAACTTGCTAGTTGACTTACCCGGTTCCCGTGATTGTAGGGTTTGCGGGCGCCCCGAGGTAGTTCGTTAAATTACGACGGTACCTCTCGGATATAAAAAAAACTCAAGTTGTTCCATCATTTGTATTGTTGAAGGTTCCTGCTGTGATATCTATGGCTCTTGTCTGCTTTTATTACCTGTGACTATTTTGAGAACATTACCACATCATCCCAGAATAGTTGCCCCTCCAATTCACATGATATCAGTGATGGTTCATCCATAGATTCAATTCAAATTGTTTAAACCTCCCTACTTAACTTGGTACATCAAAAAAAGAATGGTCTATTTGAGAACATGAAAGCTCAATGCTTTCCCATTCAGTTGATGGAGATGAAACAATGATAGGAACAAGGGTAAATGAAGCAAGCCTACAAGAGACAAAGTTGTAGATCAGGGGATACAAGATGACTATGAAATATGGCAGGATCTATACTCCAGATAGCAAAATGGTAAATCAGTTATTCTCAACAAAAAAATTGTGTGCTAATGCCATGTCTATTAAAGATCATAGATGTGAAAAAATGAAGAGTGAAGGCACGTTGATGGGAGATGCATACTGCAAAGGGAAGTTGGATCTGGAAAATGGTCAATCTCATAGAGCAAGTGTGGAGGGCACTAATACCCACTTACAAGTAAAACTCAGATTCAAAGTGACTATAGCATCAGCAAAGGTAGACAAATCACATTAGAAAGTCTAGGGCAAGCCCGGGGGGGGGGGGGGGGG
>JAOWBR010129093.1:0-13957 GCA_028571145.1 Dionaea muscipula
TCGAGAAGCAGTATACCTATCCAGGTGAAGAGGACGCTCAACAACACTCGCAATCTTGCTAAGTCTCTTAACATTCTCGAAGAGGGCCTAACGCCTAGACGGGACCTAGACGGCCCCAGACGGAGATTTTTAGAACAGAGCTCACGATCCCCAGATCTCACCCTAACCTCCCGAAAGCATAGTCTACTAGCATCAACCTCAAGGCACACTCGAGCAAAGGCAAGACGATCTCGAGAAGCAGTATACCTATCCAGGTGAAGAGGACGCTCAACAACACTCGCAATCTTGCTAAGTCTCTTAACATTCTAATATTCTAAAGGAATGTTAAAGAAACTAACCCACACAGGGACCTTAGTAAGAGTCTCCTTAGTGAGAGACATGAGTCCCTCCCACTTTCAGAGCAGAAGGGGTTTGCCCCCAACAAACCAAGGCTCACCCTCATACACTCCATCCCTACGCAAGGCATTCACAAATCTGAACACAAAAAACCATTGTCCATCGACTTCACCTCTGCCAGACCTAACTTATTCCACAAGCCGAACACAGTAGACCTCACCATTCCAAATGGCATCGAACCCTGAAGGAAATACTCCACAAGACACAATCCTCACTGGTTCTCCTCTCTATCCGTCTCCTCCATGACTACCGTATTGCCTCCATCTATCGGGGGAAGAAAACTAAGCTCCACATTCGCCCTGCGATCCGAGTGAACCATATGTGCAAATGATCTAACCCCAGCAGCTACCTGGTGACCACCATCCTGTCGATGGGCCCCATCTCCTCCAAGATCGGTTGCCCGCAGACATTGCCATTCCTCTTCACCTGTCGGAACAGCCTGCCCGTGTGACCCAGGCCCGTCGGCCATCCCCAGCAGCCTCTTGCAATGCCCATCCACCATCGACGGCGAGGGCCGATGTTGCCGCCCATCAGAAGGCGACAACCTCAATTCAGCCGCCGCCGCCGCCGAGGGTGGACTTCCATGCACAGCCCCAACAGAACCTAGAATCGAAACAACAATGGCAAAGCCCGCCTGGTCATCACCTCCATGCATCCCCTCACACAACAACAAATTGGGAATTGGGCATACCTGACCACAAGGAGCACCGGCATCACGACCACCATCGCTCACGGAGGACTCAACACCCGCCAACAACCTCCCAGCCACAACCCTCATTTCTACCCGAGCTTCCCCCATCACCCCAGCTTCTGCACAGTACAAATCTGGCGAGCATGAAAGAAGACCAGATCCACCAACTCCGTCCACGCCATGACCAGACCCACCAACACCCAGCTCCGACGCCGTGGAACCACGCTGGTCACCTATCGAATGACCTCCAATCACCGAGGGAGCAAACTCAACACCATCAACAATCGACCTCTCTGACCCAGCAATTGACCCACCATCCAAGGATGAGACATCCTCCGATGAATCGATCCTCTCACATACCGGAGACTACTCAGCCCCAGGAGGAGGTAGGAGAGGGGCTTCTTCGGCCGCGGGGTCGAGCAGAACTCGGGGACGGTGATCGACGACGATACCCCAGCTGCTTCAAAACCCACTCTCGTCGGGCCTCCACGGATCGACCAGGGCTCTGTGAGTCTCACCAGTGCGAAGGGGAGGGCGGCGGAGAAGCACGGCCAACACATCTTCGAGAGGAAGGCATGAGTGCAAATCCAAAAGCAATCCAGATCTGGTGGTGAACGGAACAAAATCTGGAGAAGAACAAAACAAGTTGGAACCCCTAGAAGTTAGAGAGAAGGGAGAGCATCTCTCTCTAACCCATCTGATACCCAAGCAAGTTGAATAATATTTATTCAACACTTGGTATGAGGGTCAGTGCATACTGTAAGCCCAAAGAGACATTTATGTGGGGGGACGTGTTAAATATATTTCATGGGATTTCTACCATAAAATTGACATTTTTATAGAATAGGTTCCTTAATATGATATCAGAGCAGACGTGATCAAATATCACGAGTTTTCAAATCATGCAAGTGTGATCCCCATTGAATTTGGTATGAGAAGAGCCAGTATACAATCCACACTTTAAGTCTAAAGAGACATTCGTTTGAGGAAACACGTTAAATATATTTTGAAAGTTATTTAACATGAGATTGACCTTTTAGTAGAGTTGATTCATTAACAATTTGAACCATACTAACTCAGTAGAGGAATACAACCATAGGTTGAGATCTTGGGGTACATGATCGCCTCCATAGTGCATTGTCAGGGTAACATCCTTCAACTATGGAGCAAATTCTGCATTCATTTCTGCCAAGTTCTTTTTAGGACTATCTGCCTTGCTTCTAACAGGTGCTTGGACGCAAATGTTTCTTCTAGCTGAGCCTGAGGTGTTCTAACCATACAACTTATTGGCATCCAGGTCTTTGTAGGACTTATTTTTTTTACTATCATCTCTTCCAAGTTCTCTGTAAGACTATCTGCCTTGCCCCTTAACTCATGCTTTACCGCTGATGTTTCCTTAGGTGAGCCTGAGGTGTTTAAACCATCCAACCATCTAATTGATTGGCATCCATGTCTCTGCAACCTATTCCTTATGTTGAACTGAGCTTTCGAGAGATGAGCTTTTAAGCTAGTAATGTAGTCAGAAACTCATCGAGTGTCGATATTATAGTTAATAATGTTTTATGGTCATTCAAACATCAATAAACTTTATCATATATCTGTCCAGGCTTAACCCCACGATGCAAACATTTAAGTACTCAGATGAGCAAATGAACAAATACCTACGTCAGCCTCTTCAAGTACTATTTATTCTCCTGTGAAGTCATCCCTTCTATGAAATAGTCTGCTATATGGTTCAAAGTCCCAAGCATTACCACCCTTGAAATGGAAATCTTGCAATAAGTACTCAAGTCTTTATTTGACATAGAGTTCGATGGTTTGCTGAGTGCAAATAATGTGAACTTTATGCACAACTTTTTCTTTCTTGGTGAGAATTTTCCCATAATGTTAAGAAGCTGTAATTCCTTTATTATCTGGTCCGAACATAATTTTTGTTTTGGCTCTCCAGTACACCCCTGCAATAGATATCTGGAGCATTGGGTGTATTTTTGCAGAACTACTTACCGGCAAACCTCTTTTCCCTGGAAAGAATGTGGTCCATCAACTCGATCTCATGACTGAACTATTGGGAACACCGTCTGCCGAAGCAATTGCAAGGGTTTGTTTCATAGAGCAAACCAGTTATTTCAGTGGCGTTGAGTTAGTGTTTTTCCTGTTGATATTTTATAGTTCTACGATGCTGACCATGCAACATTTTTTTTTCGTTAATGTTCTTGCAGATACGCAATGAGAAGGCTAGGCGGTACTTGAGCAGCATGCGCAAGAAAAAACCTATTCCTTTCACCCAGAAGTTTCCTAATGCAGATCCTCTTGCACTTCGTTTGCTAGAAAGGATGCTAGCTTTTGAACCAAAAGATCGCCCTTCTGCCGAAGAGGTATAATGCGGATGTATTACTGGATTATCTACAAAAAATCAGATGGCAATGATCATGTTGCTTGAAAATTGTACTACTAATTAATCATGTTTTATTGCCTTTTCAGGCTCTTGCAGATCCATATTTCAAGGGCTTGGCCAAGGTTGAGAGAGAGCCCTCGGCTCAACCTGTCACTAAGATGGAATTTGAATTCGAGAGAAGAAGGATGACGAAGGAAGATGTGAGGGAGCTCATTTATAGAGAGATTCTTGAGTACCACCCAAAGATGTTGAAAGAGTTTATAGAGGGAGCAGAGCCAACTGGTTTCATGTATCCAAGGTATTGCCACATACAAGCTTTCAGTCAATGTTGGGCTAATTATTTCACGTTTTCAGCCCACTGATAAGACCTTCTGTTGAGTCAAGTTCTCTTTTGATTCCATGGCTCCCATTGATTTGTTTTTCAAAATATTGGAAATTCTGTTATCTACTTGAGTTGTTTTGTATTCTAGGCTATCCCTGGCTATCTTTAACATGTGTTTGTTTAAGATATCACTATTCTTTCTTTAAAATCAGACATGTAGCTTTTTTTCGGATAACATGAGAACCCACAGCTATTGTCCGACGGTTACATTTTCCTAATCTTAGGTGTTGTTTGGTTTATCAGTTTTCAGTTTTTAGTTTTGAGTAAAAACAGAAGACAGAAAATATATTTGGTTTATAATTTATATTTTACAATTTATAATTTATTAGGGTTTGAGTATTTTCCTTATTTTGGGTGTTTTGAAAATTTTTGTTGAAAACACAGAAAATAACTTTTCTTCGTTTTCTACATTTTAAAGATTTTGAATTGAAAATTGTTTTCTGTTTTGAAAAAATAGAAAACAGAAAATTCAAATCAGACACGTTTTCTGTTTTCTGTGAAACAGAAAATAGAAAACTATTCAAACCAAGCAGGGCCTTAGTTTTTATGACATCATGCATCCTCTATCATTGGTGTTTTTTATGCTATCATTGGGCTTTTACCATTTTTCCAACTACTCTTGCAAGATGGTGTTTGAAAAATTGTTTTCTTATTTCGTAGCGCTGTTGATCAGTTCAAGAAGCAATTTGCTTACCTTGAGGAGCACTATAAAAATGGCTCAACTGGTGCTCCACCTGAGAGACAGCATGCCTCTCTGCCGAGGTAGTACATCTCTGCTGTATAGTAATTGCTCTCAGCCCTTTTGTTCATCTTCCATTGTGCAGACTGCTAATTATACGAATGTGCAGGGCATGTGTTCTGTACTCGGATAACTCAGCTCAAAATCCTGTGGAGATGATAGATGATCTCTCCAGATGTCAAATAAAGGATGTAGAGCAGCTGAATAACACAATTCCTATGACAAGACTACCTATGCAGGTTGCCCAAAATGTCCAAGGTCTGTTTATGTTCTCGTCTTCTGTTGCCACTTATCTAATATTCTGTGGTATCATCTATGACAATGCTTTGGATATCCCCTCGATTGCCAGGTACCTCTTTGTCCTGGTAAAAGAGAAAAAGCCGAAGTGGATGCTTTAGTTGCATGGTGCATATTTGTTATATGATGTTGGTGTGGCCTTTATTGTTCTATTCCTATACATTGTGATGTTGGTGTGGCCTTTATTGTTCTATTCCTATACATTATTATCCATTAGCATTTTATATTTGTTATATACATTGTGATATTATTTATTGTTATTATATGGTTATATTTTTATATATATAATTTTTTTTTTGTTTAGCTCAAACCTAGTCTTTTGATTAGGTTATGACAGTGTATGTTAGGTAATCGACAACTAGCGCACTTAAATTGTCAGATCATGTATGCATGTATCATACGGATACGTGTGACCAATACAACCCAGTGGGAAGTGGCCGGGTGGTGGTGGTGGTTGTATGTTGGTGTAGCACAGCATGTTGTTTCCTTGCGTTTGTGGTGGTGTTTCATTGCTTAGTAATGATACTTTCCTGATGGTATTATAGGAGCTGCTCCTGCCGCTGCTGTAAGGCCAGGGAAGGTTGTGGGTTCTGTATTACGCTACAAGTGTGGTGCAGCAGCGGCAACTGAGGCTCTTGACCAGAGACAAATGCCTAGAAATCCAGCTATGCCTACTCATTTTGCAGCTTCCGCTTATCCTAAGAGAAATCCCAACTTTAAGAATGAAAGAGGGGAAGATGAAGGGATTGAAGGGTCCAGTGATCTCCAGACAAAACCTCAGTACTTGGCCAGGAAGGTTGCTGCTGCTCAAGACAGAACTGGAAATCACTGGTACTTGACATAACATGGGTGGTATCCTTAGCAAATCAAACTGTCTGCCAGATTCCTAGCCGTTGCA
Source organism: Dionaea muscipula (assembly GCA_028571145.1). Taxonomy (NCBI): domain Eukaryota; kingdom Viridiplantae; phylum Streptophyta; class Magnoliopsida; order Caryophyllales; family Droseraceae; genus Dionaea; species Dionaea muscipula. The sequence goes on from JAOWBR010129093.1 coordinate 5,799, forward strand.
GACAAGGAGCGAAAGCAACGCAATGGAGACTTGCTAGTGAACTGATGATCGACAACAATGGATTGTCAAATGATTGTGGTCCATCTCCGTTTAAGTAGGACCCCCTTTTTTCAGACAGGTTGGTTGCCGCTGGATTTCGAGGATGAGTTTTGCAATCCCTTTGCATGCACGAAGCAATAGCACTGCATATATGTATACCAGGGAGCAGGGTGATGGGAAAAGTAGGCACGTTTTATACATGGTTTTCTTCCTTGCAAATTCACAACAAATCTTAGGATTTCCACTTTGATGAGGAAAAAGAATGGATGTAATTTCTTTCATTTCTGTTAATCTGTTCTTTGAAGTCATAAAAGGCCTCGATATGTCATGTGTTTTGTGACCAGAGAAATTGCTCATTTATGTATGCTCAGGAAACATTGTCGTAAATGTTGTTGATCCCCATCTGATTGTACCAGATATTGTTTTTCATGTGGGTTTCCAATGCATGTTTCGGGGTTGGCAATTGGCATATTGGTGAAATCAACATAGCTAAAAAAGAGGAGTTGATGATGAAGCCAAAAGATCAGGCAAATGCCACAACCCCACACATCGACATTTCATAACAAAAAGAATCAATAGGCATGATCTGCATATAGTACACATGAATTGGACATATTGTTGGACACCAAGGATTCCAGATACAAACTAACGTGATGGTGATGGGAAAAAACTGTGCGGCATGCTACAATATCCTTTGCTTCACCCGTCTTCCATCAATACTTTCAAATTCAATGACGGTCTCACTTCCAAACCCGGATAGAGAGATAGAATGTTCGGAAACCTTTGATACATATTCCAGTAGTTCCGCAACAACAGACGGGCAACTTTCCTTAACGTACTGGAAGCCTTCTGTTTGCATGACAGCTGAAAACGTGTACAACAATATTTCACGTTTCTTGATTGCTTAAACTGAAGAATAGAAATATCACGTTAAAAAAAAAAAATGATGGCCCATCCCATGCTAACATTGAAAGCCATGCCAAGAGACTGACATGTAAAGCTCTTTAGATACTTCTACTTCAACGGATCTTCCTAGTTTTGACCCTTAGGAGTAACAGCTTCTGATATTTCCTTTATTCTTTATCCTTCATTTTTTGACTTATCGGTATTCCTAAAACAGCACAGCAGGGCATGAAACTATGGAAAATTGTTTCGGGCAATCATTCTGCGGGGAAGAGAAGATGTACCCCTATGATCATAATATTGTATGCCCCCCCGAATGTCATTATCCAGGGGAGTGGTTCTTCAAATTGCTCATAAAGATAGAGACACTACTGCAGCATACCATTTACTAACATCTTTGTAGAGAAATACAAAACTCATAAAGATTTCAATAACAATATTCAAAAAATTTCCAGTGGGTGAAGCTTACCTTTCAGATTTTCACGTGAAGCAATAAATCGAAGGCATATGGTTTTCAATTCGAGACAGCGATGCTGTTCAGCCAAGGCTAAAGTTGTTGCCACAGTGTTTATGGCAACATCCTCACAGAGCTGAGCCTCACATAACAGTCTCAGCCTCTCAAGCCCATATCGGTCCGCAGCAGCCAACAAATGCTGAGCCATTAACGTAGAAGCCCCTTTTGAATTAATACCAGCAAGTTCTTGCATATCAGGCAGGTTGTCCCAATATATAAAATGCAGCAATGCCTGCAATAAAAAAAAAGGGAATAAAAAATAAAATTACTACTAAGCAAGAGTAACTAAATCCTCTTGCGGTCATGATGAAATATCTAAAACCTATCTGCAATCCGAAAATATCAAGTTCAGGCAAAAAAATATTAATATGGATGAAAGACGCACTGCATGAACCAAAAAGGCATTTCCCGGTATATAAGCGTGAGGGTGTGCGCATATGTAAGTAATCTTATCCTTATATTTCTACAAAGAGGTTGACACTGTCAAATCCATGACCTACAGGTTATCAGTGAAACAACATATTGTTACGCCAAGGCTCGCCCTCTACAGTGTGTGAACCAAAGTGGAAAAATAACTGGTTCATAAACCAACTCAGGTTGGCGCAAGTAAGAATCACCGGGTCCTGAGGTCTCATGAAGCCTTAGGTTGTGGGTTCAAAACCCCTTGTATGCAAACGGTTTGAGTTGGCCATGGACGTACAAGACTTTATCTTGACTTTAATTGGACCTCCAACAAGCGTCCAGTGGGATTGATCCCTTAGTAGTCGGGTTCGACCGGACACCCAAGTCATCAAAAAAAAAAAAAAAAAAAACTGGTTCATATGATTATCGCTTGTATGGAAGATTCTTTACTGTGGCCAAATTCGTAATGAACTGGGGCCATTAAATTCCTTTAGCAGATTATATAGGACTATCCATAATTTCCAAACACAAGAGGTAGGGAGGAACCTTGAAAACTGGAACTTCCATGTCTTCAACCTTTATACACTGCATGTTCTTCTCCTTCATTGGACCAAACAGTTGTGCTCTAAACACAGGAGAGCGTGCTGCAAGTACCAACTTGTGTGCAGAAAAGATCTGACCATCTACTTCAAAATTCACATCAGTCTTTTCTGCACTTTCCAATAGAAGCCCGAAGTGTTTACCAATATTTGAAGGTGGGATTGAGATGGTGCTGAGCCTAAATGTCTCTCTATGTGTCTTAACAACACCAACTGTGCATCTTATCAGAAGGCAGTCATCTTTAAGGAAGTCAGATGGTTCCAAATCTTTCCTCTTAATAAAGTTTTTATAACCCCTGGAACAAAATCATCTATTTAGTCACATCGTAATAATGCAACAGCCAGTGAGCGACCACCAACCAAAAGATAAGCACTAAAGGAAGGAACTACCATCCCACAACTGAGAGAAAGAGTTAGACCCATCATAGTTTTTGTGTAAGGTGTACAAAGCATGATACACAAAGGGAACTTTCTACACAGATATTCAATGTTCCAGTATTTTCAAGTCGAGTCTGGACTAATATGTCAATGGCCTATTAATAATTTTGAATTGACAAAAATGCAAGCTTGATGTACTTTCAAGAAACAACATAACTCAAAATGTATAATAGAGATCTACTATATAAGTGGGATATGCTATCACAACATGATGGAGATGCCAAAGTTAATTCTGATCATACTTTCTCCACAAAGAACATAGAAGACTCCTTTCACTCCTCAAAGCAGCTAATGCAAAAGGATGGGCTCAGAATCTGAAAATTTTCAAATCCATAACCAACTAATATGATGAACATTTTTCTTGGGTTTATATCTCTCTAATCCTTGTTTTGATGGTTGATATTATTTTGTGTTTCATGGACTGGCATATCTCTTTAGATTGCAGGTTAAGAAGAAGTTTTAATTTTCCCCAAAATTAAACGCTTGACTTAGATGTCTTGTGTCTGAAACTTATGTTCCAGGACGCTTCATCGATGACAGCTTGTATTCCTCTTTGATTGTCACATTACTTAGGTCTTGAATTTAAAGTTGTTTTTGTCTTCATAACATAGTTAGATTATATTTTGGGACCAGCATGTTCATTACACTTTGTACAAGTCATGTAATTAATGCTTTGATTAGATGATCTTGATTAGTAGATGTGTTTATCCCTTATACATTGAAAGACTTAGAGCTGTTGTGTGACACTTTGATTTTGACCAGAAGATTTGGAGGTTTTTGTTCTCTATAAGTCATATGATCGTGGATGTGACTTGAAGCCTTTCGAAGACTGCGCACAGACCTCTACCACATGTTTCAGAACGGTCGTTATCCCCTGGATAATACCATGGATTGACTTCTTTGATGGTCCTTGATAAGACACTTCCGAATCTTCCTGAGCAGATTATATATATCAGAAGCACTACCAAGGAAATGTACACATGATCATATACTCAAACCAAAGAAGACCTCCAATCCCTCCATTGTTGTTGAATTACTTCGACCTTCTAAACGTTTGAAGTTATGGTTTCACAAGTGTTAACTAAGGAAAATCTCTTTGTTACAAAAAAACAAATCAAGAGAGTGTAAGCACTGTTAACGTGATAAGCAACTTGTCTTGAGTTTGTATTCTTAGTAAGCTGCTAAAGGGTTAGGTAAATATGAAAGAGTGAGCAACATCTTGTATGAGGTTACGTGTTACCGATAAGACAAGTGTTTCATATTAGAGGGCTCAAGATCGAGACTAAGACATTAAACACTGGATGTAAGCTTAGGCTGAACCACTATAAATCGTTATGTCAATCTCTATCCCCTACTCTTTACTATTGTTTCGATACATTGCTTCACTGCTTCATAATCTGATTCTGATAAACTGTTTTGAAACATTCTGGTGATTTGTGATTGATTTGAAAAGTGTTTTAAGTTTCCATTGAAATCTGAATATACCAATTAACCCCTCTACTCTTGATCTATTATGGGCCAACAATTTTCATAGACTAATTAAAGAGCTCCCCTAATGTCCAAGATGGGAAAGTCACCAACCATATATTAAGTTCCTTTGAAATCGGTGATCCTTTCGACAAAAATGTAAAGGAAACAGCTATTATCATCAACGTTTTTAAATCTTCCAGAACCTAGAGGTCTTTGAAAGAGCCGAATGGCTACCAAAAAGAAACCAATGGATGCCAACACAATTTTTCATTCATTGTAAATAATTCATCCAAAAAAACTGAACTCGACTGTTTCAAAAAAGCATGCACAGGAAGGGCCACATGAGGGATGTAAGTTTATAGCAGGCATTGATCATGCCCTATGTGAACCACTAGAGAAATATAAGCAACTCCATCTATCGCCGATAGGTTTTAGATATGAACTCCAAACTACTTTATTATGGTATGAGAGTAGATTGCCCCAAGTGTTAAAACCCAATGGCCAAACGTGCTCTACGTCATTTAAATTGTCCACATATTAGGTTTGAAAATTCATCACATGCGGGGGCATATTAAGGATGTAGAGATAAATCTTACATTGGATAAATACAACTTTGCAAAAGGATTTATAAGGGTTTGGACCAACTCCATCTAAGCCAATTGGTTTTAGATCAATTGGTTTTAAATGTAAACCCCAAGCTACTTTATCAATAACGATATGTAGGTTTACTTCTCCGGTTTCAGAAAGAATAACAGTCAGCAATAGAAAAATATTTGAGTAGGTAGCTTTGTTGTTCCACAGTTCTGAACAAGAAATGCTATTATAGCACCAACCCAAGAACCCTAACAATAATCATAATTCTTCAAACTGAGAAGTCATGTCATTTCAGACATTTAACAAGAAGCTTCTAAAGGAAAATTATTTGCACGGAAAGTTAGGGAGGACGGGCATTTAAAGTCCTTGAATATTGCTCTGATGACCACTGTCGAGCATATTATAGAACATAACAAAAGGTCTCAATATATTGACCGAGACAATGAATCACTTTCGGGGGGATTGGATTTCAAGAAAAGGTTTTCTTGAGAGGTGATTTGAATGGGCATGTTGGGAGGGATTGTGAGGGCTTTGAAAGGATCCACAAGGGTTATGGGTTTGGAAGTAGAAATGAGGCAGACGAGTCGACCTTGGAGTTGCACTATCTATCGACTTGGTATTGTTTAACATGTATTTCAAGAAGAAAGAAGAGTACCTCATCGCTTTCAAAAGTGGTAGCAATACTAGTCAGATTGATTACTTTCTGACCCGGATGTGGATAGATTGAGGTGTAATGATTACAAAATACAGAAAGAATATGTGGCCATAGAGCATCAGCTGCTAGTGTTGGATATGAGCTTCAAAAACCAAAGGAAGTAGAGCAGTAGGAGTAGGGACAGGAGAATCTGATGGTGGCAACTCAAAGGGGATAAAGCTTTTGGATTTTTGAAAGAAGATGATGAAGGCTAAGGTACAACGCTTAGACGATGAGTGAGATGTTTGTTCGACTTGAGACCGTATGGTCGCATACATGGAGAAAGTTGCCAAGAAAGTTCTTGGTGAATCCCAAGGGAAGAGAGTTGGCCATAAAGAGGGTTGGTGGACGAAAGTCCAAGAAGCTATTAAGTCAAAAAAAAAAGAGAAAAGTTTAAGACATCACAATTGACTATGACAAACACAGATCGCGTGAAATATAAGGCAACCAAGAAGATGATCCGGGGAGCAGTGCATGTCGCAAAGTCAAATGCCTATGAAGAAATCTACGCTAGGTTGGGCACGTGGTAAGATGAAAAGGATATATACCAACTAGCGAGATTACATGACAAACGATGTCGTAATGTGCATGATGTTAAATGTATTAAAGGGGAAAAATGTGGGTTGTTCAACAGGATCCTAGAGAGAAAGATGTCGGAAGTTTCGTGCGAAAAAGTACAATTATATCTCTCTACAAGAATAAGGGTGATGTGCAAGAATATACAAATTATAGGGTCATGTTTGATTGAAGGATTAAATTGGATTGGATAGATAATACTCCGGATAAGAAGAGGGATTGCGAAGGAAATGATTAAATGTTTCACTATTAATCCAATCAAGAAATTGTTTGGTTATCTTGGATTAAACGTGAGATTATATTTTTTGGACAAAAATACCCCTATATAGAATCAAAGTGATAATTCACAACCTACACCTACAACTCAACCAAACAAAAAAATTAAATGAGTTATGAAACAAGGATAAAATGAGTCATTTTATTAGGTGGGATAACTAATACCTAAAGGGTGGTATTATTTATCCAATGATTTTGTAGGATAAGAGGGATGAGGGGATTAATAATTCAATGTAATAAAAATCAATCAAACACACACTTTAGTTATACGAGGCGGATTAATAGTGCAATCCGACATCTTATCCTCAAATCAAACGGGGCCTAGAGGAATTAAGCTTATGAGTCACACTACAAAACTATGGAAAAAAGTGATCGACAAGCCAGAGCGCTCTACTATTAACGTCATCCACTTTGATGCGTGGTATGGTAGCAAAGTTCAGGAAGAGAAGAACAAGTCTTCACATTGACCTTGAAAAGACATGATCAGGTGTCGAGAAAAGTGATTTGGTAGGTGTTACAAAATAAAGGAGTAAGTAAGAAATCTATTGATATCATTAAAAATATATATGTAGGGACGATGATGTGTGTCAGGACGATCGGAGGGCACACTCGCAACTTTTTGATCAATGTTGATGTGCATCAGAGGTTCGTCTTAAGCCCGTATTTATTTGTGTCAGTTTTAGACGAGCTCACAAGAGATGCGAGTGATTGAGGAGACACATTGGTGCATGCTTTTTGCAGATAATATTATATTGATGGATAAAACTAGAGAATGTATAAAAGATAAGCTGAGAAGATGGATGATGGCCTTGGAAGCTAGGGGACTGAGGATTAATAAGTGTAAGGCAGAATATATATAGTGCGTGTTTGAGTGAAGAGCATGATGCGCCCCTAGTGATTATAGATGGATAGGGTGTTTATAGGACGAATAAGTTTAAGTACCTATAATCGATTATATAAGATGATGGAGAGATTGACAACGATGTAACATATAGGATTAATGCAGGTTGACAGAAATGGAAAGTCGTCACAGAGGTGATATGTGATAGGAGAGTGTACCTTTAAAGCTAAAGGGTAAATTTTATTGGACCAAGATTCGTTCCACCTTATTGTATAGAACGGAGTGTTGACCGATCAAGAAAAAACGCGTATGAAAAGTGATGGTAGTCGAGATGTATATGTTAAGATGGATGTGCAATGTTACACGAAGAGAGCAAATAAGTAATGATGAGATTTGTAGACATATTAGAGTGGCACCGATGATAGATAAGATGAGAGAGGGGCATCTATGATAGACAGGTCACTTGTGGAGGAGGTTGTCGGATGTGCCTGTTAGGATGATAGAGTCGATTGTGTTGGAAGGCAAGAGAAATAAGGAACTACCAAAGAACACCTCAAAGGAGGTGATTCGTACGGACCTGGACATGTTACTCCTTACTATAGCGGATGTTTTACATCAGACGAAGTGAAAAAGACAAATTCATGTTGCTAACCCCACGTAATGGGACGTGGTAAAATGGATTACAATGATGATGATGATGATGATATGTTGTTTGTTGATGCTAATGTACGTGGCCTTTCTGGTTATGTTTCTATACATTATTATATATTGTCATCCATTATCATGTGTTTTATACATTACTATATATATTGC
>JAOWBR010129204.1:0-13956 GCA_028571145.1 Dionaea muscipula
ATTTTTTTGATAGTGAGGATAACGATAAGGACGTGCATTCACCGGACTGCTATTAGGGGCAAGTAGGATCCTATGATCATGTAGCCGAGGGGGAGGGAGCCCGTTGGGTTCTCTGAATAAAGTGGTGAATTAAGTTACGGATATTCGGATGAACTTCATAGCTAACATTCTGTTCTTCTCCCAACTGAACAACATAGAGTTGTAGGAGGATACCCTGATCATTCTTCTTTATCCTTCTGCCCATCCTTTCTTCACTAATTAGCCGATCTGGTGGGGTTTTCAAGCCGGCCAACTCAACGGTATGCCCTTCTAGGTCTAATTTCATTGTCAACTTGTCGAAATTCCATCGTATATCTCCGAGTCATTCGAGCCATTGGGCTCCGTGCACTGCGTCATAGCCGCTCAATGGAATTAGGTAAAAATCTGTTGAAAGCAGTATTCCCTGTAGTTTCAGTTGTATTCCTGTGCAAAGGCCATGGCAATCCAATTTTTCTCCCCTAGCTACTAAAACTCCAAATTGCTCTCGCCGATTTTGGACAATCCTATGTTTTTCGGCTACTATGGTTGAAAGGAAGTTGTGGGTACTCCCATTGTTAATAAGAATGACGATAGGCTTGGTGCCCAATGTGCCTTGGACTCGCATCGTCTAAGGAGAAGGGGTCCTGGTCATAGCATGGAAAGAGATTTCTGGTTGAGCATCCGCAGTAACGATGGCGTCGACCTCCTCTTCGTTGGAAGATAAAGACTCCACCTCGACTCCATCAATTAAAAACAACCGCTTGCAACGATGTCCCAGAACAAATCTTTCATAGCAATTGAAGCATAATCCCTTATCTCTTCTGACTTGCATTTCAGTGGGAGTTAGCCGTTTGATTTGAGGAAGCAAAGGTCCTGCAGGGGTCGGGGTTGCTGACTTGCTAGTGTCAATAGTCTGGGTATTGCCTTTGTCAGGGATGTAACTTGAGGCTGTCGAGATTATTGAGGAGCGGCGAGTATCAATCATGGCTGGCTTCCTTTGACTGAGAAATTTAGCTTCATAGAGCCGTGCGTATGCGACGGCATCTGTCAGGCTCAACGGCAAAGAGGCTTGGACATCGACCCTGATAGTGTCCCGTAGGCCACTCACAAAGCAAGACACCTGCTGATTGATGGAGAGCCTCCTTGCTCTACTTAGCAGCCACTCAAACTCGGATTGGTACTCAAGGACACTGCCCCTCTGTTTTAATTTGGTCAGATCCTTGAAAAAATTGCAATAGAGAGAAGGGTCATATCTTGCATGAAGGGCTTCCTTAAGGCGAGCCCAAGTCAGATTGGTCTCTGATTCCTTGAGAATTTGGTACCATAACTATGCTCCATCGTCCAAATGATATACAACGAGTGCTACCTTGTCTTCTTCAGCTGTCTCATGGAAGGCGAAGAACAGCTCAACTCGACATAACCAACTTGTAGGGTCATCAATGGCCTAGTAACGAGGAAACTTGTGGTGGGAGAAACGTGGGGGCTGGGAAATTCTAGGATAGCTATCCTCATTGCGCCCCCTGGTCTGTGCTCCAGTCCAGATAAATTGGAATGAGAAGCTTGTGCTCCAGATGAATTGGAATGAGAAGCCGCAGATTGGTCCCTGCTTATTATTTCCTCGATATTCTCAGTGAATCTTTGAAACATCTCTTGCAATCTAGCCTCAAAAGTCGCATTTTTTTCAGCTAGTTGCTCAATCTTTGCTATTAGGTGGACGGACAGATCTTTGGTCTGAGAGCTTGTCATGGTCGGGCCCGAACCAAGGATGGATTTAATCTCTGATACCAAATTGATGCAAGCCAGGGACTGGGATCGAGTGATGGGAGGAGGAGCTATGGTGGAAGAGAGTTAGAGGAAGGGGATGAAGATTTGAGAAGGGGACACATGGAAGGACGAAATTGCTGAAGAACATAGAAGAACTTGGAGAATAATTATATTGATCAGCTGCTTTATTCTTTTGATAATACATTGATATAAATAGGAAGATAACTATATCTTTTATGGCTATCTATTTTATGGAAACTACTACCAATGCTGCTGATCAATCATTCTTGCTAAATTTGTCCGGATCCTTCTAGCCACGTTTGCTGTCAGCTGCCCTCCTCTTTTGGTAAGTAAATCTAATTCGGTTAACTGCCCTTGATTCATTCTCTGCTTGAGTAATCTTTGCCGCTTCACTTTCCTTAGTTTCCATATTATTATCACCACTTTCTGAAGGGGGTAACGTGGACGTGTTTCGAGTGCCACCTAGGCCACCTGTGCCTCAAGTTTGGCTTCCGAGCCTCAGGCTCGCCTTCTGCCTCAGGCTCGCCTTCTGCCTCAGGATCGTTTTCTGCCTTAAACTTGTCACCTGTACACGTAGCAAACTCCATGTTAGAGGGACCCGAGATTTTCACTCCGGGAATACCCCTCCGACGCTCAAGTCACTCTGATCCAGAATCCAGATGCTGAAAGCTGAAGAGCTTAGCAGGAGAGTTTTTCAGAGAAAACAGGCGTACCTGAATGAGAGAGCTATGTGCTCTATTTATAAAGGTTGGAGAGGGTACTCGGGAATTTACCGTAACGCCCTCATTGTTTGTTCAGAAAGATTCTAGAACGCTCTTATATTTTACGTGGGCCTGAGCCCATTCGTCAATCGGGCCTAACCAATGAGGGATCAAGGCTCGGCAATCGGCCCAACCCACTGGAGGAGTGCTGCTCGCTGATGGGCTTTTTGCCAAGCTGCTCGTGCATGGCCAACGTGCATGGCTGGCCGCATGAAGGAGCCCGTGAATGCTGATGCTCGCACATGAGGGAATGCCCGCATGGAGCTTGCCATGCGCCCCACTCCAGCTGGCCATGAGGCCTGCGTGCAGGCTGTATGCATATGCATATTGGCCGCAAGCATGCAAATGCATGTTCAATTCTGGATGTTGCCCACGTGGCTTGAAGGCCACCAATGAAGCTGCCCGCATGCCCATTTAATTGCTGCCCGCATGCCCATTTAATCGCTGCCCGCATGCCTTGAGTATGCTGCATGGGGTTATGCCCGCTCGCATGCCTTGAGCGTACATGCTGGTTGCCCGATCAATGGAGGCAGGTGGCCGCTCAAGTGCATGCTGAATGCTGCCTGCGGATGATGCTGCCAGCTGCTGCTCGCTGCCTTCTTCATGCAAGCTGGCCGCATGGCCATAATGTTATCACCCCATGCACATTAGGCTGGCCGCATGGCCATAATCCCATGCATATTAGGCTGGCCGCATGGCCATAATCCCATGCATGTTAGGCTGGCCGCATGGGCCTCTTCTCTCTTGGCCGCATAGGCCATGGCTACCCGCCGACGTCGGGTGGTCGTGGCCGGGTGGCCACGAGTGGGTGGCCATGTGTCTTTGGATTTCCGTCCCCTCGTCTTCACGCGTTCTCCCGTCCACTCATCCACGTGTCGGTGGTGGAGCCAACGTTTATCCATGTGTCCACGTATCCATCGTCCACGTGGCGTGTTATTTTTTCCGTGTATAACACATGATTTTCTGCAGCCACATCAGCCAAATCATCACCCAAATCAGAATTATTTTCAATTTCCGAATCAGCTTCCAAGTCAGCTGCGGATTGTATCATTATACCTACTGTTGCACGAGCCATCTTCTTGGTCACTTTATATTTTGCACGGTCTATATTTGTCCGACTCAACTGCCATGCTTTAAATTTATCTTTTTTTCAACTTAATAGAATTTTGATAGAAAGATATAGATAGGCCAACTCTCCCACCTCGAGATTGATATAAAGATATAGATAGGAAATTGATAGAAAGATAGTTTCTATAGATACCATATTGATAGAAAAATTTTAGGAAAAATTGATAGTTTCCATATATTTGTAATGCCTTTTTTTTGGCTATATATTGAAGGGAAAAACTCTCAGCAGTGGGTATCCAAAACCAAAAATCAAATTATTTTGACATTTAGGATGAAATTAGCTTGTTTTTGTCTTCGTATACTTGAACTAATTTAGGGCTTCTTAAAACATGCTAAATCTTGCCCATATAGCTCTCTGTTATAGTTTCATGTTATCTCTCATTTGTATAATTAGAGACACTTGTCTAGATTCCTTGTCTATAAGCCACTACATAACTGAGTCGATTATCGGTTCAGGTGCACACTTATATGAGGGAGAACGGAATTGAACTTCGAGACTACGACACCGTCGGCTTGGATGTTGCATTGCTGGGGTCTAATCAGCTTATTTCTTCCTTTGAATCTGCAAATTGGACAGAACTAAACTCTTCCTACACTGGTGTGACTGCAAATATTACAGGAGAGAACCAAACAGAATGTAACCTCATTTGGGCAGACCCTGCTTCATGCTGCTATGCGTTATATTCTAAACTAAATTCTAATCAACTTCTTCTCCAGCAGTCACCATTAGCCCTTCCGAAAGCTCTCAAGGTAATGCTTTGACTATGAATGCTTATAGTTGCTTAACTGGCTGCAAGAGATTATGAGATAATTTGTTTCTTTGGTCGTGAATTTTCATTTCAGATTCTATAAATATAATTCTGTTTGGATAGGTATTGCACTATATTTTTTATGATATGACACATTTAGTCGGTTTTGCTTCAAAATTGATAACAAAGAACCTAGGTTGATGCTTCCTATTATGAATTTTAAGGTAAAAAGCATGACAATCTATGATATTTTCCAACCAACACAACAGGAGAGGGATGGAGTTGTTTCAACTCCTAGACTGAAGAATAAATTTCTTGTTCTTCAACCTGCGAAAAATTTCCAAGATTCAGGTTGAGTTACAAGTGAGAAAGAAGTTATATTGCATTTTAGGCTATTAACATCTATGCTTCGACAAATTCTATTGCAAGTAAAAAGATGGTTTGAATTCTCTATGTCCACTCATATTGATTTCGCGGGGTCAATTGCCAAAGAGGGAATTGGTCAAAGAAAGAAACCTTGTTCTTGTTATCAGTGACCTGAAGAAGCTAGATTGCTACAAATAGATTCTATTTTCCCCATACAATTCTGTGTACAGCTTGCAGCCTTACCCTAAGTCACTCTTTTGCTTTGAAACTTGTTGTGTACAATGCACTTTCTAGGCTCCAAAATGGTTCTTTTACTGATGGTGGTTAGAAAATTCCAAAATCCAGTTGAGTTGGATGGGCTGAAAAAGTGTCACATTCGAGATGGTGCAGCTGTCGTGCAGTTCCTTGTCTGGCTTGATAAGCAGGTAATTTTTCTCTTTGATCTGTTTCAACACGGTGATCTAAATGAATTTTCATTTGATTCAACCAAGGAACCAAAAGGCACAGTGAAGCAAGCTAGTTAATCTGCCTGATATATTGATTTGCTAGTATCAAGTTATATTCTTTCTAAAGGGTGCCCCCGGTGTGCGAACGCTCCTCGGCTAGTGCGAGGGTAGGGTGGAGGGTGTGTGTATATGTATGCAGCCTTATCCTTGCATTTCTGCAAAGTGGTTGAGTTCCACGCCTTGAACCCGTGGCCAACAGATCAATAGTGGAGCAACTTATTGTTGCGTCAAGGCTCGTCCTCAAACTCTATTCTGTTTGTATAGTTGATTTGATTGTTTGATGGGTTAATAGTTCTATGTTGCTTCTCTACTGCTCCCCTAATTCTATTAGAGTTTTCTTTAGTTTCCATACTTTCAGCTCCATGCTTATTGTACAGTTGTTTGTTCATCGTTGCTCAAGCACACGTGTACCTCTAACACTTGTATTCCATGAGTTACAGAAAACCTTGCCTTCTTCGTTAATATGGAGACTAAATGATGTTCGGAACTTGCAGATGCAAGATCTTTATGGGGCTTCTGGTTACTTCTCAAAAGCAAAGGCAATGGGCAGTAAAAGACCTTCGTAAGTGCTTCGATTTTCATATTGTAAAGTAAGTAAAAGTTTTCTGTGAAATGATAGGAAGTATGCAGCAAACAAGTAGCCTTCCCTTGGAAAGGGAATCAAAACATCACTTAACTAGTGGTGAATTTGTAGTCTGATAATAATAATACGTTGTGGCTATAAAGCTCTTATAAGCATTATATGTGTAGATTATTTGTGTAATTGTTCAATTTGCCTCGCGTAATGTTGCAAATGTGTGCAAGTTTGACCTGTTAATTCCTTTTTTTTTGTTTTTTTACAACAAACAGTTCTCGACTTCTTTCATGTTTGTCTTTCTATTTTATTGCCTAATTTTATGTCCGTTTGTCTTTTCCTTTATCCATCAATTCAGGGGATCAAGAAAATTGACAGAGGTGACAGTAAGTGATAAGCTGGAGAGCTTTCGTGCATCAAAAGAGGTAACTCAGCCTGCATGACAAAGTATAGATGTATTCTGAAGACATATTTCTCCGTGCTTGAACCTGCTGTTAAGAATAAATAAAAATGCTTGTAGCACACTTATAACTTCGTTTTTTTTATTGAAATTGTATTATTTATAAGGATTGACCATGTTTATGGAACAAGGAAGCTGTTGGCTCATAGTTTTGTGGCTTAAGTGAATGATGTAATTTCCTACCAACACATAGTTTCGTCTACTGTTTTATTTGCTTCTTATGTTATTGAAATCAACATGCAAGGCATGTAACTTTTGATGTACGAAGTTTAAGAATTATGACCTTTTTTTTCCTTTCCTATTTTTGGCCATTATTTACCACCTTATATTTTTTTGGCGGTGTTTTCTCTTTGCCAAAGCTTGCATATCTGGATTGTACACGCCTTTTCGTTTTTCTGGGAATAGCTTGACAAAGAAGATTTTCTGGTCTACTTGTTGTCCTCTGAGGGCAAGTCTTTGTCGTACTTTGCCTTCTTGTCTGGAATTGGTAGTTCATATTCATAGGATATGTGGTTGATTTTTGCCAGTCATTTATGTGACTGCGTTAGTAAAGTTTTCATCAGATAGCTACGTTAGCTCAATCTGATTCGACCTAGTCACATACGTATGCACCCACTGGAAACTGTCTAATCTTTTCAATGTCTTGTTTCTAGCATTTAAGGGGCTAAGTTATCCTACTATTTCATCCGTTGGTCCAAATGCAGCCATTATTCATTATGGCCCAGACCCCAAAACATGTTGTGAGCTGGACCCAGACAACATATATCTATTTGATTCCAGGGCACAGGTACATCCGCAGTACATCTCCTTGTTTCTGAGTTTGAGTTAGCCAAGATGTTGCCAACTTTATATGACTAAATTTTCTTGTTTACTTGTTCGAAGAACAAATCATAAAGGATTTTGAAGAACGAATTGCCGATGAACAAAAGAGAAGGGCTGCATTAGAAGATGATATGCATATTATGAAGGAAATGTTGTTTCAACTTCATCCATCTTTGAAGAAAAAGGTAAGATTCCCTACAAAATATTTATTTAATTTTTGTTTCAACTTTAACCCTCCTTTTTTTCTCTCTTTTGTTGATTTTACATTAGGTTCTTGGTCCTACTGCTATCCGACATTAATAGATAGATCTTGCTCCATATTCTTGAACTTTTATGGCATTCTTGGTCCTACTACTATCCGACATTAATAGCTATCTTTATCTTCATCAATTATGATTTTGTTTGTTGAAGATTAATCTTTATCTCTTGTTTAAATTACCTTGATTGATTTTGTTGATTGAATGTATCGCAGAAAGGATTTTTTCAATCTCTTCAATGATGGGAAAATCAATACTCAAAGCCATAGAAGATGATGCAAAGCTCAATTTGGAGTAGTTATCTTATGTAGCTGACTTTTGGAATGCACGCAAGCAAATTATGTCTCTTTTTGGAAAATTTGTGGATCTTATTTAGTTCTTTTATGTAGGTTGTGAATGTTGGTTTTTATATGATCAAACTTGTGGATCATTTTTTGTTCTTATGATGTAGAACGTGGATAATATTTTTATATATTCAATGTTATTCGATGGATTTTGAGGATTATTGATTTTAGTAATATATATGTGGTCATACTTTTAGTGTCAAATATTAGCTAAATATTTTTGTAATATTTTCTGTCACTATTATGTTTGTAATGATAGAAATTTAACTTTCGACAAAAATTAGTAACAGTCATCATTGTCACTAATAAGTTTTAGTGACAAAATTAACCAAGTTAGAGATGCGTTAAAGTATGTCACTAAATATTTTTAGTGATAGAATTTTTAGTGACTGAAATTCAACTTTGTCACTAGTTTAGTGATGGAAACGGTATCCATCACTAGATTTTTCTGTCACTAAATTTTCGATAATAAAAAGAAATAGTGTAGTTAAACCTTTGACGATGGAGTTTTTAGCGACGAGGTGGTTTTCCGTCACTAAAAGTGATTTCCGTCACTATTGTAATCAATAGTGACAGCTATCCACTGACACTAAAAGTCTTTTTTTTTTTTTGTAGTAAGATAACTCCCATATAGAAGCTCTTACAAGAACCATTGAGGTATTGCTCCGATGTGGAGTAAAGTTGAATCCAAAGAAGTGTGCGTATGTTGTGGCATCGGGAAAATTCCTAGGCTTTGTTGTAACAAAGCGGGGAATCGTGAAAAATCCAGAACAGATACCTGCCATCCAGAACATGGTTCCTCTGTGCAATGTCAAGGAAGTTCAGAAGTTGATGGGACGTATTATGGCACTTGGTCGTTTCCTCTCCAAGTCTGCAGGGAAGGGGTTGCTATTTTTTCATATTTTGCGAAATCCAAAGAAATTTGAATGAACCCTCACGTGCCAAACAACCTTAGACGATCTAAAATAGTACTTGAGTACCTCACCACTGCTAGCTAAGCCACCTGCGGGAGAGCCTTTATTTTTATACTTGGTCATCTCACCTTATTCTGTCAGCTCAGCCTTGGTATGCAAAAAGGATGGCGTTCAGCTCCGGGTGTTTACAATAGCAAGGTCTTGCATGAAGCTGAAGAATGATATCCACTCCTAGATAAGCTAGCTTTGGCAATGATGATGACGTCCCGACGGTTTCGCCTCTACTTCTTGTCCCATCCAATTGTTGTTCTCACATATCAACCTTTGAGATAAGTCTTGCATTGTCTAGAGATCTCTGTTCAATTGGTCAAGTGGGTTGTTGAGTTAGGGCAATATGACATCATTTATGAACCTCGACCAGCTATCAAAGGGCAAGCCTTAGCCAACTTCTTCATCGAGTTTGTCAGGTTATCAATCCCTCCATTAGTGGAAGACAAATGGACACTCTTCGTCGATGACTCTTCAACTAAGGGCACTGATGAGACATGACTGATATTGACTAACCCCGAGGGGGTGGTAGTGGAGTATGCCCTTCACTTTGAATTTCCAATAACCAATAATGAGGCAGAGTACGAGACATTGGTGACAGGATTAAAGCTAGCTCTTAAGTTAGAAGCTTTAGCTCTGCAAGTTTTTTAGATTCTCAGCTAGTAGTCAGTCAGATCAGTGGAGAATTTCAAGTTGGAAAGCCCATAATGGAGCAATATAAAGAATTAGTGCAATAGCTTGGGCATAACTTCGATTCATTCGAACTCATCAAGGTTCCAAGGTTGCAAAATGAGAAAGATGATGCACTCTCTCATCTCAGAACAAGCTGATGGCCAGATATTGGAAGGGAAATATTTGTAAAATGGGTTGCATAGAAAAGCATTCAGGCACCCATCGGCATCCTTCCTGCCGAACTTAACGAAGATAATTAGAGAAAACACATCCTATAATACTTGGAAATAGGAAGGGAGTCGGGTGAATTCGAAAATACTCCTAAATCGGTTGCCAATTTTCATATAATAAACAGCCAGCTTTACCGACGCCTTTTTCAGCACCCATGTGCACGATGTTTGGGAAAATCAAAAGCAGAGTATGTCTCGCGGGAAATTCATGAGGGAGCGTGCAGAATCCACCAGGTAGGAAGCACACTGACACATAAGGCACGTCGACAAGGATATTATTGACCAATATGACCGAAGAAGCTTCATCCTTTGTTCGACGATGCCTCGCCTGCAAAAGGCACGCAAGACACATCCGCCTTCCCACAGTCCCAATGACATCAATATCCAACCCTTGCCCATTTGCTACCTAGGGAATGGATATTTAGGGACCATACCCACAAGCTTCAAGTGAAAAGAAGTTCTTTATAGTCGAAATCGACTACTTTATGAAGTGAGTTGATTCAGAACCTGTGATAAAAATAATGGGAAGAGAAGTGGAACTGCTCTTATGGCGCAATATTATCAACCGCTTTGTGGTCCCCCGGGTAATAATCTTTGACAAAGGGACACAGTTCGAAGACCGACGTTTCCAAGCTTTGTGCTCAGAGTATGAAATAGTTCATCATTTCGTGTCGGTGGCATATCCTCAATCCAATGGCTAAGTGGACTTCACTAATAGAACTATCCTAGCAGAACTTAAGGCCAAGGTGGCTTCCACAAGGTCAGAATGGGTAGAGAAGCTCCCAACAATTTTGTGGGCATACGCACCACTCCTAGGTCCTCAACGGAAGAATCTTTGTTCAGTCTGACTTACGGAACCGAAGCGGTAGTATCAGTCGAGATTGGCCTTCAGTCTTTGAGAATAATAAAATTTTCCCCAGAGTCGAATAACGAGGGGCTTAGACAGAATCTCGACCAACTGGAAAAACATCAAGATTGCGCAGCTCTTAAGGTGGCAGCATATAAGCAAAGAGTAGCCAGATTCTTTAACAAATGCGTCAAAGGAAGACAATTTTAGTTAGGGGACTCAGTGCTCCGAGACGTGAAGTTTGAAGGGCCACGAACAACGGTGGGAAAGCTATCCAATAATTGGGAAGACCCATATCGGGTCACCAAGATTGTCCGTCCCGGAGCCTATCGCCTGGAAGATATGGAAGGTCGAACAATCTCTCGGACATACAATATACAATATTTAACGAAGTTCTATTAATGAAACTTGTAATAAGGCAGAATTATGCATGTATATATGACCGATCTTATAAGCCAATATCAATATATGATGATCTTCTCAAGCCTATTATTTGGACGGCTCAGACAGAACAAGAAGGATCCTAATTTGTTCTAATATTATTCGTATTCAAAGTAAAGAAACAAGTGCATATAAATCCTCATACAAATCAAGCGTCGCTCCAAAAACATAAGAGCGTATATGCAAATCAAACCGTCGTTCCGAAAACGTAGGGACATACACATGAACCAAGCGTCGCTTCAAAAACGTAAGAGCGTACACGCAAATCAAGCATCATTCCAGAAACGTAGGATATTAGGATAAAAATATCCTAATTATTTACTATTATTATTATTATTATTGTAATTTTTATCTCAAATAGATAAAAAAAAATTCTCAAAAGGGCCACAATGTGGGGTTGGCCAAAAGAACACATGCAAGAAGGACTAACACAGTGTTCAACCCCAAGAAAAGAAGACCAGCCCGATAAAGAGCAAGGCCCAAACCCAGCTCGCGTACAGCTGGTAGGCCTCGCGAGCAACGGGCAACGGGTAGCACACCAGGATTGACTTTGACCAACAAATAGTAACTGAATGGGCTGGTCAAAGATTGTGTGGGTTGGATTTCCAAGGATAAGGTTAAGATTTCACAAGTATCCAAAGGTGTAATTTCTTCTTATAAATACCCCTCATTTCCTATACTTAAGGTATGTTTTTTCATATACAATTCTATCTTATAAGTTAAAGATTTGCTTCTTCTACAAATTATTGACTCAGACATTGGAGGGGGAATCCTGATTTAACTCTCGGGACCTCTCTAACTATTTGATTCCTGTCTAGTTGAAGACTCGAGACTACCAACTTGACGTTAGCAATCGTCACAGAAGGATATCAGTACTTCCATCTGTTATCATGCTCCTATAGGAAATGTGGATCCACTTAAACTTTATAAGCCATTAAAATTAATCACACCAAGGAAATGAGAAAGCAAGTGGCCCCCATGGCATTTGATCAATGTGATCTTTGCTATGCTCAATATTCAGTAAAGTTGTGCAAAAAATTCAGCCATCCGTGAAGCCGATCTAGTCCGTACCTTTTGAATTTTATCCTTGAATTAATGGTTCGGATACGAATTGAAAAATTACGGATCCGTGACTCGCGGTTCGGACACTGATTTTATTTTGCCATCCGTGAATTAATCTGATCCGACCCGTAAAAAATTTAAAAATAAATAAAACTTAAAAAACTTAAAAAAAAAAACTACGTAATTGTGGGTATGTGTGCAAGTGTGTATAACAGTGTAAGTGTGATACCCTCTCTTGATGTCTTCTGCTTCAACATCAAAACAAAACTTCCACCTCACTGTTCACTGACTCACTCTTCCCTTTTCTTCTCGATCTGTTTTTGTTAAGTTACTTAAAAGTGTAACTACTATTAAGTCTTGTTCATGACTGTGTTGCTTTGCTCCTGTTTTGTCCTGTTCTTTCGTCTAGTCATATTGAAAATGTCCATTCTAAAGTCACCCTTTCCTCTTCGCCTTTAATGAATTGTAAACTGTGAATTTGGTAGCGATTACAAAAATGCAATTCATAAGTACCGGTTTGCTTCTGTTATTTCCCATTGTAACCCGTAAATTGGAATATAAGTGGCTACTTTTTATAAATCTATTTCCCACTTATATTATAAGACTGATTGCATGAATGCGAGCTTCCAATTCTTTTTCTATGTATTAATTTTATAAACTGTGGATTAATTCGATCTGATCCGTGAACCACAGATTAAATCCGTGTCTGAACTATAGGACTTTTGGCTCGAACACAAGTTCTATTTTTGAAAAATCGTGACTAGCGGATTGGTCGTCGGATTTTTAGAAATCCGATCCGATCTAAGAATCCGAGGTTGGATCCCCACCACGAGTACCCCTAATATTTAGCT
This sequence comes from Dionaea muscipula, assembly GCA_028571145.1. NCBI lineage: Eukaryota > Viridiplantae > Streptophyta > Magnoliopsida > Caryophyllales > Droseraceae > Dionaea > Dionaea muscipula. The sequence goes on from JAOWBR010129204.1 coordinate 12,836, forward strand.
ATCCCTCAAAGCTCAAAGCTCAAACCCTTATCACAAAAACGTTTAAATGCACTGTCACATTTTTCCTATGGGTCGATGTGAGAGTTTTTTTTTTCACTGTTTTCTTATCATTACACATGACTAACTTTGCCAACAAATTCTCATATACATGGAAATAGTTTTTGTGATTCTTGACGACTTTCATTCCGCGCATTATCAGCTTGAATAGTGTTCGGGATGCTTCAGTGATGGATTAGAGGTGTTCGGAATGCGTTTCGGGGTGTTTTGGTGTGAACATGGGCGTGTCCGTGGATAGCATGGTCGTGTGCGGAGTGTGGCATTTGTGCGTCGAGCCTGGGCAGAACACGGGTAGGGGTCTTGAGCCGTGTCTGTGGGCACGGCCGTGTCGGGTCCAGGGGCAGCGTGCTGAAGGCTGGAGCATGAGTGTGTCGGGCTAAACATGGTCGTACTGACGGTGATTTTTTCGAGATTTTATCTATTTAAAGCCCTTTTGTGATACACGGTTTGTGAGATCTTCTGAAAACCTTAGTAGGCATCCTCCATTGTCGGGAAGAGGTTTGGAGATCGACACGAGAGACATCCGAAGACACAGTAGAGATCCTTGAGCGTTGGAGAGATTTGTCCGGACATTCCCTTGATCCGTTTCTGGTTCTCTTTCGTTTTGGAGTTAGATAAAGGTTTTGGCTTTGGAGTCAATTGTAATCCTTTTGGTTTCTATTCCCTTTATAAACGCTCTGGTTATTGGATCTTGGTTTTTCCGCCGTTTATTTGATTATTCCCTTGTTTTTCCCTTCTCCCTTCGGTTAGTCGATTCTTGGCTTGTTTTTCTCGTTTTTCCGCTGCGTTGGTGGTGTCACATTTGTGTGGCGCTCCTATCGTGTGTTTGGTCATAATAAGTGGTATTAAAGCGACTTTGAGGGTTTTGAGAATTGAGTCTAAGGTTCAGGCGAGTCTAGGGTTTTTGGGTTCTATTCTTCAGGTTACCCTATTTTGGCTGTGAGATTTTTCTGGTGATTTTGGGTTTTTTCTTCTGGTTTCTGGTATGTCTATTTGGGCTTCTTCTGTGGGTGTTCAGTTTCTATTTTTTTGTTCTACTGTTATTGATCCTGATCGCGTCGGGG
>JAOWBR010129315.1:2607-13955 GCA_028571145.1 Dionaea muscipula
GATGATGATATCGGCCTGACCGATGATGATATCGGCCTGACCGATGATGATATCGGCCTGACCGATGATGATATCGGCCTGACCGATGATGATATCGGTCAGGCCGATGAGAGACAGGTGAGAGAATCGGTCAGATTAATCAACAAGATCATATTAATCAACAACATACTAAGAGTAAAAATCTCATGGAATATATACACACATCTTGTACACATTACATTTAATCCTCAAACATATCATCGACGGGAATACTATGCTTGAAAATCTCTAAGGAGTACACTTTTCGAGCTGCATCAATCAGCCTTTGGGTCATACCACCGGTTGGCTCCCCCCGAATAATGAAATCGGCATAGTGCAGACTCCAAACTCCACAACTAGTACCGTCCTTTTGAGCACCTACATCATCAGGGTGTACTCTGATTGTTCGAAATAAATCAAGTCTTTTCACCTTATTCACGTGGTCCCAATAGCCAGCCTCATCCAATAGCGTAGGAAGGACCTCCGCCATGCATGCAAATTGGTCAAGCCTCCTTTGTTCCTCGGTTCTGAAGGCTAAAGAGTCGTATATGTGGATGGTCCATGCATGCAAATCAATCTTGGCCGTCACCCAGTGACTATTTGCAATGCAGCACACAGCCAGCACCTATAGAAGATCGTTTAATGTAATGTTGGCGGAGAAAATTTCCAATGAATTTTTAGAGATCCAAAAAGAAATAAAGAACTCACATATCGAACTTCCCACCATGGAGTACCCCACTCAGGACATACACCCGCAACGTATTCACGTATGTGATTTGGGGTTTGAGTCATGGGGCGTTCAGAACCCATGGAGGATTGCGGATCCCACGTTTCGTGAAATTTCTGGATGTGGTGCTGAATGTAAAGTTGTAAACCAAACATATTAAAATACTTAATATTTCAGGACAACAATAATTGTACTAAGTATTAAAATACTTACAAAGAAGGTACTGTCTGTGACACAAAAACGCCCACTGCTAACATCAACATTCTCCCCCAAAGTGATCCTCTTCGCTAAGAGTGCCAAGTACGCATCCAGATGCTTCAAAAAATTAGGATTTGTGTGTCAAATACAAACCACTTAGAAGTGTAAATGATTGAATTGAATAATGAACATTGCTTACAAACGTATCGAGCTGAGCATCTTTTGATTCAAAAGTTTTGAACCACCCCGCATTTACATGCATCTTTGTCCCCACATAACGACTGTCATTTCCAAATAACATAGTGTAAGTTTTTAAAAATATTCATACATTCAGTTAGAATATATAATTCATCGGTCTGACCGATGATGCAGGGTTAAATCGTCGAAATCATGTTAAATCGTCGAAATCATGTTAAGTCATGCTAACTCATGGTAAATCATCGCAAAATCGTAGAACACATACTAAAAGGGTATCCATTTGGCAATTTTACCTCCATCGTCGCCGGAATCGGAAGTTAGGGGCTTCTTCGCTGTTCTTTCTTCCTCGAAATCGCAGATTATGCTGACCTACGCTCGAGAAATCTGAAATTAGGACAAATACGATGCAGGGTTAGAGAAATCTGAGGATTCGAAAATCGAAAACGAAAATCGCAAGTTAGGGTGAAAATCGCCAATGAAAATCGCAAGCTAGGTTCTCACCGATTCAATTGGCCGATACAGAATGTAATCGGTCGTCTTGGATTTCGGTAAGGGCATTAAGAACATTTCCTTGCATAAAGTGACTATAAAAGAGTTTTTACTTTAGAGTGGCTAAAAAGAGTTTTGTGTGTTGAGGGTGACTAAAAAAGAATTTTCCTCTGAAAATAATACTTCATTACTCTATATCCCCATCATTACAATCCCTCTCTATATATTTGATTACTTCATATCCCCTATTTTTCAATCCTATAATCAAACGCACTCTACGAATTTGTTCTACTTATGTTTAAATTATATATAACAAATTTTTATTAGTTTTATTTTAAATTTTTGTTGAAAAAAAAGAAATTAACAAAGATGCAAGTGGTAGATAAGATGTTTTTTCAGTTTTTAAATTATATGTAAAGTAGAAGACGTGTTTATTAGAAAAGAGGCCTTCAAAGTTTAAACATAGTTTTAGAATTATTTTCAACCTTACTGTTTTATAGGATTGTTTTTTTTTTTTAATAAAAATACAATATTTATTTAAAAAATTCACAATGTTCAACCTTTGAAGAAAGAGAGGATAAATATGGAAACGAAACCACCACAGGGAAAGTGGAGGTTGGTGCTACCGTGCTGGAAAGACTAGAAAGAAACCAAGAGGATTCATTTATGGATTCCTCCCTCATCCCCTCTCCCAACGAGCAGCAAATATGAAGGATTCTTTGTGTGGCAACTTCCTTGCATCTAACTTTTCCACTCTCAAATTCCCCTTCTCTCCTCCACCAGTAAACCCACCAGCCCCTATCAATTTTCTCGAATTGGGTTCAGAAAGGAACTTCAATTTCTGAAAGATGACCGGATTGGGATTGGTGTGTGCTGCTCAACCCAAGCCCACTTCGAGTTATGGTCTCTTTACAAGTTCAAAGCTACCAATTTCACGTTCATGTAAGAATAGTGAATCCATGGGTGGCCATACTCTTCAGAATTTAGGCTTCTCCAGGGTTTATGAGACAAGGAACAAGAAACATCATCACAGCTCCCTCAAGGTATTGATGCAATTATTTGTTTTCCGATGCTTACTAATAACCGTGGTTGGTGTTGCGTGACTTACTGGGAGAATTGCTTCCTTCCCATCAAAGGTTCTTTGTTATAATTGGTTTTGATTGCCTGAAGATTATCATGGGAGGGTTTAATTTTGACTGTACGTGAATGATCTACAGGTAGTATGTGTAGATTATCCAAGGCCTGAGCTTGAAAGCACGATTAACTTTGTAGAGGCTGCTTACTTATCTTCAACGTTCCGAAATTCTCCACGGCCGATAAAACCACTAGAAGTTGTGATTGCTGGTGCAGGTGACGGTTTCTCTTCTGTTGGATTGTATTGTGGTTTCTATCCTATGTGCTTTTGCTGCTTTTGTGATTTAGATTCAGGGTTTTTTCTCAATTCTAGTTTGTTAAATGATTGCTTCTCTTTTGTTTCTGTAGTTTATACATGTAAATTATCCCCTACTTTTTAGTTAATTGCAAGTATGCCCCATCTATATGATTGTTTTTCTTCTTTAGTTTAAATTCAAAATTTTCCTTTTAGTCCCCCCCTCCTCATTTTACTCTCTTTTGTTATAGAAAAATATTTACTTTCGGCAACTCCAACTATATATGCACTCTCATATGATGCAGAAATATTCTAATCTAACCATAAGGGATTGATTTGTGGGGTTGAAAACATTTGGGCGCATTAAGCAAAAAGTTAACAGCAAATAAAAATATGGGATATATATGTGTCCTCGTTTTCTATGACAACAAGGAAATCATCATTCATTTGCTCTAGTATGGTGTGAAGACATGAGAATCTGGTCCAGCCCTAACCATGATAAATGTTAGGCAAGTTGAATGGAGGAAGAGCCTTCTGCCTAGACTGTAGACACTCCCATGTGATGGCCCATGTCGGGGCTTTTTTATATATTGGATTCAAAAGATGCACCTTATCCTAAAGAATTCCCATTGGCTAAATCCCCTTTCTTGTGGATGCTTTAATTGCATGAGCCAGAAGAACTTGCATTGCTATCTTTTGAAGGGTCCATAATCTTAGCTAGTATCTACTTGGTTTACCAGGTAATAACAAGCCAATTGGACCATTACAAGTGAGTACCAATGCATGAACTTCACTGATGCTCTCCTTATGTTAGGTGGCAAATTTCTGTGCCATGGAACATATGCTGTTTTATGCACTTTTATTTAAAGTTGAAAACTAATTGCACTCGTGTCTATTTTCCTATATACTACTACCTGCAGGTTTAGCTGGTCTGTCTACTGCAAAGTACTTAGCAGATGCTGTTCATAAACCTATATTGTTGGAGGCAAGAGATGTTTTAGGCGGAAAGGTCTACATCCCCTCATTCATGCCCACCTCCCTTTCTGAATATCAATTCATTGCATGCAAGTTTTAATCAATTTTTAATCCCAAACAGGTCAGGGCTGTGATGGCAATTTTTTTTCTTTGGTTTGTTGCAATTTGATCAAAGTGCTTTTAGTTGTAGATTTCTTATGCCATATTCAGTCATTGGGTGGTGAAGTCCGGCTTAATGCTCGAGTACAAAGGATTGACCTAAACGAGGACAGTACTGTCAGGAGATTTTTGTTAAGTAATGGGAGCATTATCAAAGGGGACGCCTATGTCTTTGCCACTCCTGGTATACTTTTGATCCATATCTGTTGATAGGTCAAGCTAATTGAAATATCAGGGTCTATATGGAAAAGGAGGACAAGAATTTGAAGTTTCTTCAAAAATGTTAAAATGTCCAATAGGTTTATATGGATCCAGATATCAATGGGTTTATATGGATCCAGATAAAAATGTCTAAAATAACATGATTTGTAATTAAATTGTTGCATTAATATTGATCCCTTTATATCAATTGTTGCAGTGTTGTACATTAATTGTTTCTCTTACAATCATGTTCCAAGAGTACCCTCAGTAAATTGTTTGTCCGGCTTCCATGTTTTGTTGCATGGATATTGATCCCTTTATATCATCCCAAAAATCAATATTGTTCTCATAATTTCTTGTTTTCTTTCTTTTCAGGAAGGATGGGTCATGGATGATTGGTGATAACATCTTTGTCAACGGGAATCAAGGGGAAGTAAAGATTGGTGATAACCTTCATTGGTTTTTCTTGTTTTGAATGCTTGTCTTAAGGAGGTTGTGAGCCATGCATAAATTTATAATAGAAAGAAGGGGGTTGATTACTGATACAATTCAACATTTATGATCTGATTCTCTGTCTAAATGAATAGGATTCTATATGAATCCATTATATTGTCAATAGATATCAAATTGGTGACTGAAGATCTAGATTACCAATGGTATTATGTATTTTCTTATGGAAAGATTTGGTTACTCTTCAGATTTTTATCATTACATATATCGAAGAATGTTGTGACAGTTGATGCCTTTTGTAGTTGCACATTTAAAACCGTCACCTTTCATTCCGAAACTGCTATTGTAAATCATCATAAATGACTCAACTGTAATCATCGTAAACCGCTACCTTATGGTAAAAAATCACCACCTTAGGTCAAAAATCCGTCACCTTTGAAAAACGTTACATTTGGTTTTAAAACCGCCACATTACAAAATTGTCATCTTAGCTGAGTAAACCGCCACATGATAAAACCGTCACCTTAGGTGCTTAAACCGTCGTCATATAAAACTGCCACCTTCGGTATCTAAATTGCCTCCATATAAAACCGTCACCTTAGGGTTAAAAAACAGCCGCCAATAAAAACCGTCATCTTTACTGTAAAATCGTCACAGTTGGTTTTTATAGGCGGCGTTTAAAAATCATCGTTATAGGGACCAAAAACCCACCGCCTATACTAAAGGCTGCGTCTTCAGATGTGGCGGTTTTGAAACCGCTACCTAAAGTCAAAGGTAACGGTTTTTCTTGTATAGGTGGCGGTTTTGAACCACCACCAATTCTCATTTTTGTAATAGTGAATTATCTACAAAATCCCAACAATTTTGGCACCCCATGCCAAAAGAAGGTAAAGTTTAAGAAATTAAAGCAAGAAATATAGTAATCCAAGCTATAATATGTTAATATAGTTATCCAAGCAAGAAATTAAATCAGCCTTTAAAACTAACCAAAATATCAATTAGGCAAAGATATGTTAAAATATTACTATTAGTACCACAAACAGTGAGTTAATTATCAAGGTTAGTCATTGAATCCCTGACCCAACCAAGTTCTATTCATACACGACTCAGATCCACAACTTCACAGCAACGCCTAAAATAATACGATGTCCCTCAAGTTCATAAAACACATGCTTACAGGTAATATGTGGAAGAAGTTCTCTAATATTACCCATCTTTATATACATCAAATCACGCATAATTAAGTTCTCTAATTGTTATACTCTGTGTTTTTATATTCAAATTTTTTTTTGTTTTATGCTTATTTATGATTGATATTTCATTTTTGAAGTTTTCAGTTTTTCGATGAATAGTAACCCTGTGAATAGTGTTCTCGGATTTTGTTCGGTCGTTTTGCTACTTTTCGCATTGCATGTCATATAGACGATTTGAGGATACCGACACGATCGGGATGATGAGACTTGAACTTTAAGTACCATATTGACGTATGTGGATTGCACAGATTTTCCCCGATTTGACGGTTTGTGATGGGACGGTTTTTGATTTTTTGAATTTGGGCTCGTTGTGATCGTCTCGAGATTTTATGATATTTAGTGATGAGTTTGAGACTAGACGGATTCGTTTCCTTAGCGTGATTAGTGATTAATGGTTGTTAGTGGTTAAGTGTGGTGTAGTAGTTGGAGGTAACTTGTGGTTTTCGTTATCATTAATTAGGTAGAGAGTGTGTGTGTGTATATGTGATGTTTTTGGGTTAAGTTAGGGGCATATCTCAGCCCATTTCTTCTGCATTTGACCGAGAACCAAAGGGAGAAAGAAGAGAAGAAGAAGGAAGGGAGAAGAAGGAGAAGATTGAAGGGATTCTTGAAGATTTCATCCCGTTTTTTAGAGTCCTAGCTTGTTCATCATCATCTCTTGGTGGGATTTACCTTTGGTTGGCTTGAGGAGAGGATTCAAGCTCCTAGATCTAGTTTTTGAGGTAAGTTCATGTTGATTTTTCATGGTCTCCATGATTTCCATGCTTGAGAGGAATTTTCATGTGGTGATTTGGTGATTGACATGTGTTAGAAGGTTTGGGAAGGATTGATATGCTTTGTGTCATGTTTCTAGACTTGTTTGAGGATTTAGTTTTGAGTTTGGTTGATTTTTGCTTAAGGATTCGGGCTTCTGTTTCCCTTGGATTTCTACAGATCACAGGACCAGATATCTGGCTAGGATCACCGGATATCCGGATCCGTTTAAAAAGTTTCTGCCACCATGTTGCATCTTTTTGTGGATATCCGGCTATGGGCAGCCGGATATCCGACCCCTGATCCTGTGCATAGATTAGGTTGTCCGGCTTGTTTCCGGCTTTTGGGATTGTTTAGGTAGAGGTCGGGAATGACCGTAGACACGTGATGAAGGCTATTCTAGGCATGTTTTTTATGGTTTAAGCTTCGTAGATCGTTGACTTAGTATTTTCCATGGTTTAGTGGATTTTGAGACTTTGATTACCGGTTTGTACATTATATAGGAGTTTCTGGGATACCCTGAGTTGGTGTGAGACTTTTCATATGGCCAATTGTTATATCCATTATTGCCATTGTCCGTGGATTTGTTTTAGAGATTTCATGGAAACAAATGATGCATGATTTGAGTACACATGAATTGCATGTTTTTGTTCATTTGCTATTATGTCATATTTCATTTCATCAGCTATCGCTAGCTGACGGATTTTACCACTACTTGTTTTGGCAGGTGACACCTGATTTCTAGATGGATGCGGCGGGGAGCGGTGGATGCCTCTTAGGATTTATATGTTTCCCTTTCTGCCGCATGATATGTTTCAGATACTCTGATTTACTTTTGGACCTGACGGTCTTTTTGGATGATTTGATCCCCGTAGTGGGACTTGTTGCGCATGACCGATATTTGTATATCTTTGCTTTCACGTCTCCGAGCATGATGGTTTTTTTTATATTGTTTGTTTGTCTTTACCATTGGCCTCAATGACTCGTGGTCACCCCACGGGTTATCGCCGGTAGAACCCGGTTCCGTATGTTACATCCTTGGTTCCTGCCTTGTTTCATGTGGATTAAAGAAACAAAACTCTATTGCTTTATTCACTACTGAGGCTGAATATGTTTTAGCTGCTTCATGTTATACTCAAATGTTATGGATTAAGCAACAACTTAGAGATATTTTTGTTGACGTAGGTTGCATGCCAATTAAATGTGACAACACAAGTGCCATTAACATCTTTAAAAATCCTGTTTTGCTTTCTAGGACAAAACACATAGATATAAGACATCATTTTCTAAGAGACAATATGGAAAAAGGAATAATCCAAATGATTTTTTGCATGACTGAAGAACAAATTTCAGACATCTTTACTAAGCCTTTAAGCAGGGAAAGATTCGAAAAATTAAGGTTTGAACTATGATTGACAAAAATCAAGTAGCCCCATTTCATTATTTTCCCTCAATGATTGGCTAGATAATAGTTGCATTTTGATGATACTCTTGCATGTAAGTATATGTGAAAATGCATTAAGTAAATTGGTCAAAATATTGTGTGGTTAAACATATATTTATTTGAAAAGGTTTTGTAAGTTTCCACTGGTCTTATGATATGTTCCTTAGTGTCCAATTACTCGAGAGCGACAAAGCTTTCATGGAACGGGCTAAGGAACAGGTATTCACCATAAAACCGTGTAAGTATCTTTTCTGGTAGCAATCTTTCAAAAATCCGTTATTTGAAGCATATATTTTTAGATTTTTTCAAATATTTTATTCCATATCTCTTGCCACTTGCATTCTCTCTCCTCCTACTGACACGCCTAATCAAATCAGTTGCAAATCTTTCTCTTCCCTCATTCACTCAACCAAAGTCGATTCAGCTTTCTCAAAACCCTAAACTCATCTACTCGATTCAGCCATGGTTGACACAAGGAAGAAAGGAGCTTTCCGATTATGAAACACCAAAGACACACCAGTAGAGATCGACCCTATGGAGGACAATGCACCTATTCCAGAACTTGTTCCGTTACAAGAAGCAAAACCTAAGAGGATAAAGAAAGCTACATCTACTGGGCCAAGAAAAGCTTCTAAAAGGAAGTCAACAATGGAGGAAAGTCACACAAGCTTAGACTCTGAACCAAAGCTAGCTGACTTAATCCCAAAGAAAAGAAAGAGGAAGACAAAGAAGAAAAAGAGTGGAGAACCAGGAGAGGAAATCCCAAAAGCTACAAGCCACAACTTGAAAGAACCACAAAACCTTGATCGTCCTCAAATCCCTATCGAAAACCTTTTGCCTACTCCAGAACACCTTGACCAACTTTTTATCACACCTCCACAAAATCCTGAAGGAGATCGGGTCATTGTAAGTGAACCCGAGAAAGAAGCATATGTTGAGGGGGAACCTGCCCAGGGAACAGAGGAATAGGAGACATAACAGGTAATTGTGACAGAGAAAGATTCTGAACAAGAAGTATTGGTTGAGAAGGAACGCACTCAGGAAGAGGAGGTTGCCCCTGAGATTGAGACTGATGAACTGGACGTTGACCCGGCTACCTCACCACCAAAAAAGAAGCAGAAGATACCAAAGAAGCCAAGGGGAACCCCAGCTATTATCAAACAGCCTATGGAACCTGCAAAGCAGAAAAAGTCATCCAAACAACCAACTGAGCCTTCCAAAAAGAAAACCACATCCATCCAGCCTACAAAGCCTCAAAAGAAACAAGCCCCAGTACCAACACCAACGAAGAAGTGCAAGAAGAAAAAGGAACCGAAGAAGAAAGAGGTGGTAAAGGGCAAACAGTCTGTTGAAGGAACATCCACAACTTACTCTGCCAAGATAGTACTTAAGGGTAAGCTGTTTCCCATTGCAACTTTAAGAGTATTAGTAATCCAAGAGTACACCAAGAGGGGGGTGAATTGGTGTTTTAAAAAATCTGACAGTTTAAAACTAAGTTGTAGATTTCTGTAGGAGGAGTCGACTCCTCCCTTATATGCGGAATATAAAAACAGCAACTTGCAAGTCAAGTAATCATCCAATGTGCAACAGAGTCATGCTGAAAATGATTCCTTTCATTGATTAGGATGTAATTAAGTACAAGCACAAAGTGATAGCAACGACTCTCTACCACCAACTCAAAGTATAGGCAAAACTCTCCAATACCCCTAACTAGACAATTACTCTCCTTGCTAGACTCGATGTGGGCAATGACTCTCCCACACCAACTCGATGAAGGCAAAGACTCTCCTCCACCTAATCCTATAGTGGCAAAACTCTCCAATAAGGACTAACTCAAATTCCTAACTCTAGGAATCACAATCAACAAAAGTAAAGTGATGTATGAAGGGCTATGCCTCTCTAGACTAGGCAAATATTCAAATCAAATCAACTACTGGATGCAAACACTTAATATTAATGTTCAAACCTGTCTTCCAGAGGGATCAATCATATGTGAGATGTGGAAAACAGATGGAGAAGTGGTTTGCAAACATCTAGAACCTTGCTAGCACTTGTTCTTGAAAATCTTGAGAAAATAGTCACTTAAATGCTTGTAAATTTGTAACTAGCAAGTCTGATGATCCATCCATAATATAGACGAAGTTCTCATGTTGAAAACATGAGAAAATCGTTCTTAAAATATCCACAAAGATTGCATCAATAAGATTTTGGAAAGATTTGAAATATATCTTATTAAAACTCAAACTTTCCAAAACAAAATATTTTCTTCAAATCTTCTGTTAATCTCAATATCCAATGAGATTATGTCACAAAATATCATTCAAAATATGTCTCAAAACAATTAAAAATACATTGGATAAGAATTAGAAGCTTATGGGCAATTCTGTAAAAGTCCAGTGAAAATCCGATATGCCCAGCTCACAGGAGGGGTCGACTCCTCGAGCATATTTTAGTAACTTAGAAAACTGTTTTTCTTAAAACGCAAAGTTGTGTGTTTGTGTGTGTGTGAATATTGATCCTATATAAGACTGATCTAAGCATTAAAATATATTGTATTACATCCTTACATAGGATTCTAGGCATTGTGACATGACATACACGAATCTTCAATTTCTTCATGACTTCTTTGACAATGTTCTTCAATGATGTCCTTTGAGGGGTTGTCTTCTATTTGTATATGAATCTCTTCAACATGTCATGTCTTCAACTTCTTCATCCATTGAATGCAGTGCTTTAGTCAATCATTCACCAAATCTGGATCATCACAGTAACTTGACAAAAGCTTGATCACTTGACAAAAGCTCGTCATAGTAACTTGACAAAAGCTTGATCAGTTTTATAAAATTCAAGTTTCACATTCCCTTTTCCTACATGGTCCATTAGGAAGTGATGTCTAATATCTATATATTTACTCTTTGAATGACAAACTGGATTCTTAGATAGAAATATGACACTAATGTTGTCACAAAAATTGTAGTGCAACCAGTTTCAATTAAGAGATCCCTAAGCTGTTGACATATCCATAAACATTGAGCATAACATGCAGCAGAGGAAATATACTCAGCTTCAGTAGTAGATAAAGCAACTGAATTTTGCTTCTTTGAAGCCCATGAA
>JAOWBR010129426.1:0-13955 GCA_028571145.1 Dionaea muscipula
GAACTAAAATCTACCCTTAATCAATTAATGTCCATGTTAATTTGCTAAAAAGGATTAGATTTGGTTTAGGTTGCAAGTAATACTGTTACCACAGAAGATCAAGTAGTAATTTAACTGATTACTAAAGCAAAGATGAGTTAGTGGTAAACTCATTCCCTTTACTTATTCCTAACTTAAACCAATCGGTTGTTACTCACTTTATTTCTCTAGCCAATTGTAAGTTTACGGTTAAGTTCTTAACTTTGTTAAGCACGACAACTTTTTAGGTTCTCTTACTTTCACTTGGTCATAATTGTCTTTATTCGTAAGGTCTCGGTTCATTTACCATCTAAGTTTCCCTATTGGCCGAGCTTTGAAGAGAGCACTTGATTTATCATATCGAATTTGATAGGAGAGTAGGAGATGTGACCACATCAAAAAGTAAGCTGCTTGGAGTTCATATTTGGTATTTAGAGTGGACCTAGTCGGATATTTGACCCAACTTGTTAACTACTGCAATGTTTGTAGGACTTGTAGGAGTTAATTAAGTTTTTATAAGTGAAGTTTGAGGTTGAACTTAGTTCTCCATATTTATATTTTATTTAGGTTCGATTCAGTCATTTCTCTTCTCAGAGCTGACAATAGAGGAAGGGTTTGACACCCCTTACTTTTACGACAGCTTGTACCTGGAGGAAGTGAATATCTTTGCCAGTGTCGCGAGAGAGAAGGATCGGTAGATAAGTGTGGACCAAGCCTTATTTATCGTAACTTTGCATTGAACTGATGTTGAGTATCTACCTTAGAAAAGAACCTCTATAGCCGCTGCTTCGGTAGATATATTAGAGGCAGGGACTGATCTCTCTGTTGACTTGTGTTGTTAGCAGAGAATTGTCGTTGATTCTTTCGTGATTTCCCTTGCATTTCCTCTACATTATTTCACCCCATCACGATCGCTACATTTTGTTTCATTACCTGTCACGTCTTGGTGTTTCTTCTTTATCAGTCGCTAGTTGCTCCTTTGTAACCGGGCGCTGAATTGTGTGTTATTTTACTGTGTTTTACTGCTAGTTTCACAACCCCCCCAATTTTACTTTTCTTTTCTCATTCTCATCTCCCGTGAGTACTATTATAGTGCCACCCAAACTAAACTCCACTAGAGACCTCTTTTCCCTGAGGGATTCGACCTCGGGCTCGCTGCTTACTACCAGTTAGTATTACCGCACAACCTCGAGCATTCGTGTCTATACGTCTTTGCCCCGATAAACGTATCGGACACATTCATTTGACCGCCCACCCCTTTCGTGCCTAAACGACCACGGAAGGGGCGAGGTCAAGTTTTGGCGCCGTTGCCAGGGATTTGAGTTGTTCTAGTAGTTTAGTCTTTCTAGGCGCTACTTCTAGACTCATTTTCTTTTATTTCGTGCGCTATTATTTAAAGTCTTGTTATGTGCATGAGCGTCGAGGAAAGTGACAAAGAGGAAGTGAATTCACCTTTGGGTCGAATTACTCGAAGTCTTGTTGTGTGCATGAGCGTCGAGGAAAGTGACAAAGAGGAAATGAATTCACCTTTGGGTCGAATTACTCGAAGTCGCTCTCGTAGCCGCTTTCACCTCCTAGAGCAGCAAGCATTTTAATGACCCCAGTTAATACCGGATCCCCTACTGTAAAAATTATAGAAGGTGTTAATACAGAACTTGTGACAGCAAGCTCTGCTTTTGTCCCCTTCGCACTCGCACCTGGTACCAGCGATCCCATCGTCCAGGTAGCACGAGTCTCCATTTCACGAGATATGACCGTTGCAAACACTAGTACGTTGAAAGAATTGGTCCAAAGCAAGAAGTCTATGCAGCCATTGTGCATAGATTACCCTGAAGCTGACACTGAGTTTGAACTCAAGACGGGGGTAATTCACTTGCTACCGAAATTCCAGGGACTATTTGAGGACGACCCGTATACGTTCCTAAAGGAATTTAACCAGGTCTGTTCCTCATGTAAGACCCCAAGAGTCACGATAGATCAAGTGATGTTACGAGCTTTTCCTTTTGCACTCACAGACGCCGCGAATGATTGGTTATATTATCTTCCATCCGGGTCGGTAACTAAGTGGGAAGACATGCAGGCATTGTTCCTGGAGAGATTCTTTCCAGCATTACGTACTACGATTGCTCGTAAGGAAATTGTGGGTACTTCGCAGAACCCTGGAGAATCCCTGCATGATTACTGGAAGAGGCATAAAAAACTTATCGCGTCTTGGTGTTTCTTCTTTATCAGTCGTTAGTTACTCCTTTGTAACCGGGCGCTGATTTGTGTGTTATTTTACTTTGGGGTGTATTTTACTTTGTATTTTACTTTGTGTGTTATTTTACTTTGTGATTTTCCTTGCATTTCCTCCGCATCATTTCACCCCATCATGCTCGCTACATTTTGTTTCATTACCTGTTGCGTCTTGGTGTTTCTTCTTTATCAGTCGCTAGTTGCTCTTTTGTAATCGGACGCTGATTTGTGTGTTACTTTACTTTGTATTTTACCGCTAGTTTCAAACCCCCCCCCCCCATTTTACTTTTCATTTCTCATTCTCATCTCCCGTGAGTACTATTATAGCGCCACCCAGACTAAATTCCACTAGAGACCTCTTTTCCCCGAGGGATTCGACCTCGGACTCGCTGCTTACTACCAGTTAGTATTGCCGCATAGCCCCGAGCATTCGTGTCCATACGTCTCTGCCCCGGTAAACCTATCGGACACATTCATTTGACCACCCACCCCTCTCGTGCCTAAACGACCGCGGAAGGGGCGAGGTTAGTAATCTTGGTAGAATTTTTTATATCAGAGCCTTAACAGTGTTTTTGGCAGGATATTGAAATCATCTAAAAAACTGATGGCAGACAGCAGCAGCAACAGCCATACCAGCAAACGACGTATGGTTAGATCTGATGAAAAGCCATGTCATCTTTGCAACCGAACTCATCGCGGAGCAGCATGCCCAATGATGAAGTTCGTCGAAGAACAGATATCCCTGTTCTCCGGTAAGGATCACAAGAGACGAGGTTCTTCGCGAGCTAGAGGACTAACATGGCAAGATCATGCCACGAGCCCAGTCGCCGATAAGAGAGTCGGTAGACCATCTTTCTTAGACAGGAGGTCTGAGAAGGCTTCAGACAGAAGGTTTGATGTCTTGGACAGGAGGTCCGAAAGAACCATAGACAAGTGGTTTGATGATTCCTTCTTGGACAGAGGGTCCGAGAAAACTCCGGACAGAAGGTCTGGTGCTTCGCAAGCCCACAAAGAAGCAAAAGACAAGAGCCTCATTCAGTGCTTTGTTTGTGACCAGTACTACCATTACGACACTCAGTGTGATCAGAATCCAAATGGAAGGAAGTACCTTCGCAGGGGCAACCATAGTGAGCAGCATACACCCATAACCACAGAAGGTGGTGGATACAAGGACCCAAAACCAATGGGTTACATGGTGAATGCGACAAACACAGGAGGCGACGGTCAGGAGGACCCAACACCAATGGCAATTAGCTATGACAGAAGTCATGCTAATATCTACCCTCTTCTCGGCATATGGCCAGAAGTGGCCTGCAATAATTATCGGGCGGCCCTAGCAGGATTGCTAGCGCCAAAAGAGCAAAGTGCCTTTAACGAAAGCTTTAAAGCAGTCACAGCAGCAGTCGAAGCTCTTGAAGTCTTCACTAAAGACTACGTCCAAATTAGTAGGGAGCAAAATGATACAATAATCCATGAACAGATTAATATATTCGGTGCGATCAAGGAAAAGATCAACAAAAACTCCATAGCCACCAGAAGGATGACCAATGTCGAGGAGTTTTCCGAGATCAAACAGTGCTGGAGAAAGACCGGGGTAAAAATCCCGAGACTCCATATCCATACTACCTTCCAGTACACTATGGCAGCAACCTCGACTGTAGAACGAGCCCTACGAACAGGAAGTATTCAGTTCTTTGGGTTTCAAAAAATCAGCTCTATCTACGGTTGGCTACCGCCGATAGTGAGAACGGTTCTTAATTTTGCCCAACCATCGTTGTTATGGTGGACGGCATACATCCAGCCTTTACCATTGAAAACTGACAGTTTTCCTATGGATTCTTTTGCCAGCAGACTGGAAAGAAAGCGAAGTTTCCAATTTAACAGGTCCCCAACCAGCACAAGAGGATTGGGTCAATTTTCGATCTCATTCTCAATTCTACGAGATTGTGCGTCTAGTTTGAGGTTTTTATCTGCTAGAGGCAAGCATTGCCTGTTCAGCTAATGACTTTTTCGCAGGAAGCGAAACAATGGTCGTCCTCGACAGCTCTTATATGCAGAACGGCAACGAAGTGCATCTGACGGACTATGCCATCCGAGCTCAGACACTTATTACCGAGAGCAGAAGCTGGGATTCATACTCTCCAAATGTCCAAGCTCACCAAGAGAAGATCATGGCAGGTTTAGCAAAATCTGAAGTTTTTGACGGACCGACAGAAGATGATGAAGTTATAGATGATGTCGACCAAGTGTATGATTTAAGTTGGCCGTGAGCAGTACGTCCCAGCACATCAGTCAGGCAAACAAGACAAGACACTAACCCAGCGTAATGTCATATCAGCAGACCGGATGGGACGGGTTATTCGGTCCGGTCATATCTACGCTTCTCATATCTTTAAAAGCTTTTATAAAAAAAATTTTACCAAATGGGACCATGAATAGTACCATGTATAGTACTATTCATTAACATATTTGGGATCGATCCATGTTTAGGGATTCTTCCATTTGTTAGCTTTTAAGTTAGTTTTATTTAGTTTTTTATTTTATAAATGGGACCCACCTTGTTGGTTTGATATCCATTTATTTTAAGAAGACTTTAGTAGTCTTAGGCTATTCCCGAAGCCACATATTTCCTTATAAATGGAGACCCCGAGCTCCATTGACCCGAAGGCGAAAAACCAGAGTTTGGAATTATAAGGGTGCTATTTTAGAAAGAGAAAGTCTCTCTCCTCGAGTCTCCAAAAAATAAAAATTTTGTAGAGATAAAAACAAAAATCCTCTCTCCATCACTCCATGACTGTCAGGGCGCCTAAGTGTAATAAGCTTTGTTCCAACAAAGTACTCGCGGGAGAAGCAGCAAATCAAGCCTATCGAATTTGATGTTGGGGTGGTATATTTTTAGAGGTGGGTAACTTATTTTAATTTTTTGAATAATTATTTTTTAGGGGTCTCCTCGGAGGAGTAAGCATTTAATCGCTTTTTAATTTAGGCGAGTGCTATTCCGTTTTTCTCCCCAGAGCTCCATACTGATCTCTATATAAGAGAGTCTCCGGCTATCAAGTTTGGGTTCCACGAGCAAGCCTCTCTTCCTCTAGAAATTTGGTATCAGGGCCCGATTGAAAGTTTTTCGGGTAGGATATTGAGTTTACTACGGCCTTGAAAGTATTCTTGGCAGTATATCCGAAAATATCAGAGTTTGGAAGTACTGCATACAGGATATAAAAATTTGCCTTGACAGCATTCTTTGTACAGTATTAAATTTATCAACGTCTTGATAGTGTTCTAGGCAGGATAAATAAAAGTTCCCAGTAAGGGCAGCTTATTAAGTTTCTAATCGCCTTGATAGTAATCTTGGCAGCATATAAAAAATGTCTAAGGACGACAAGCCAAAGTCTCTCCAGGAGACAATTTGTGAAATAGCGCGAAGCTATGAAGAACGAATGCGGGGAGTCAGTTCTGATATTCCTGAGTCATCGCATACCCAAAGTAGTATATCAGAGAGATATACTGAAAGGGATTTCGCACATACTATTCCAAATCATCGAGAAGTTCAGAGTGCCCTCAAAGACATAGAGGCGACTAAGGAACTTTTCGGTCTAACTCGAGAGATAAAATAATCTCATACAAAGTTAAGTATAATTCTTTCTAAAGAGAGCTGGAAAGAAGGGGATGTAGAAGGCATCAAAGACCAGATAACCAAACTGTTTGATATATATGGTTGAAAACCTTTAGGCAACAAGTTTAGCAGAGGCAGATGCTTTTGTAAAAAAATCACTCCGCTAGGAAAGAAGGGTACTCAGAAGGAGGACCTTCAGGAGCCGAATCATAATGGAAACCAGTACGATTCCCAGAAGTAGAACCATGGGCAACAAAGCCCATACGACAACCCTTGAGGGCAGAAGTTACACCAAGGAAGCAAAAGAAGATATCTTTCAAGGATATGCTCCAATCGATGGCTAAATCGACAGAACGATCGCTTAGCTATCCAAGTCAGATCTAGGAGGAATACCGACCAAGTAATAGTCCCTCTGAGGACGTACCTCAAAACGGCACTATTCTAAGGCTTGACTGCAAGAAGGATCCCGCAGCAGCAATAGATGATTGGGCTTTGGATGTTCGATATAACCTCCTTGGTCACGGTGTCGAGGCATGGACTGTAGCATGAGCCTAAAAGTTCATCATCTCGACATTACAGGGGAACGCTAGGCGGTTTTGGGAGGTTCTTCAGTGGAACTCTGATGTGAGTACCATCATCCTTGATACCATCAACATCCCAGACGAAGTAATAACCATCGTAGCAGATTTTCTCAAACAAGAGTTTGTCGTATACTCGACTATCGATCGAGGTGAGGAATTGGTAGAAAAAGCAAGAATGGCTATAACCAAGATCTAAATCTGCGACATGTGTTACTTCGAGGAATTCCTATGCGAGTTCTAGCATTAGTACTATAAGCTAGGCCCCTAAGATAAGGCCTAAGCTAAAGAAGTTTTTATCGAGAAATTACCAGGTAGTTGGACAGAACTGGTATTTCAGGCAATAAAAAAATAACTCGAGATTGATCATGAGATCTCAGACACTCTCGGAGTACGGGCCGAATCCGTTCGGCAGCTGATTAGGTTAAGCTTCATGAAAAGGCACGTCTTACATGACGTTCGAAGCATGCCCTATATCAATCTAGCGTGTTGTACCAAAACCAATGGTGTAGCTGGACGATTTACGTGCAACCAGGAAGGTTCTGCTGCATGCCCAAAAAATCCTGACATGAATTACTCTAGTGGTCAGTGTCATAAGACACCTGCTTATGATAAGCCCAGGCAAGGCAAAACCTAGAACTGTTTTAGTAAACGTTTCTCAAAGCAAAAGTTTAGACAACTAGACAAGAGATACCTAAAACCCAACCGCGTCAGTAATGACATCAGGGTGGTATTCTTCAAGAAATATGGAAGGTATCCACAATGTCTGCAAGGTAAATCTCTTACTGACCGCATCTATTGCTGGTTTTGTGGCAGGAAGGGCCATAAATCGGGCAGTTATCCCGAAGAAGACAAGAGGAAAGGAAGCCTCAAGAACATCTTGATGGAAGATTCCTCATAACTGCTCAATGAACCTATTTAGGGAAACGAGATAGACTCAGACGATGAAAGACTATACTCGATCCTCTCTGAATACTCATCCAACGAAGCAGAGGATGACGAGATTCCATTTTATCATAAGCTAAGTCAGTTGCGCCTAGCTATGATTCGAGATGAAGGTGATGAGCAAGGACTTGCACCACTCCTAAACGAAGGAATAAACCAAGGATCGAGTTTCGCTCACTCTTCAGATACTGATGTCGCTTCAGAAAGAAGAGACTGTCAAGACGGCACCATGCCCCGTGTCAGTTAGAGAAAGGTTTACAATGGGTCCTGGATCCCTTATAGAGAGACTATTAAGGTGATTGAAAAGGAGGTCACCGACGAGACCTTCGTCATACCGCTCCTAACATCCCAGGACATACAACAGGCCATTGGAAAAAAGGTCAGATATGTTCACTATGGGATTGTCCAGATTGGTATAGATCCATTGGTCAGAAAGGGCCAAGATCTACCCATCCTAATCATCGTAGTTGACGGTTGTATATGAGATTTCTCTAGATCGCTATTCGGAGGAGCACAAGCTAATCAACACCGAGGAACGTCCTGGATCAAACTAATACCTGACCTCCATGTCGATTTAAGAGATCAGAGCGCAAGGAAAACCCTAGAGGTAAGGGTTTCTACCAAGGATTGGTAGAATGCCTTAAGATACAATCCGGATAGGCAATGAATCAGATTGATGGCTCGACTTTATCTAAAATATTATAACACCGGAAGGCCGGCCTTAAGAAGAGGAATTAGCATATTTACGCAGCTGTATCAAAATGAGGCGTCAGCAGTGTAAAAAGCTTTCAACCAGAATTGGTTAATGTGAAGCTTTTGAGTTGGCCTAGTGTTTGGCTTAACTCCAGTGATCGACATAAAACTCTTTTGTCTGGGTCAGTAAGATAGTTGGCAAACCTGTTGATTATTTCTGATCCCACAGCATTTGGATCCGTAAGAAGTCAAGAAAGAGAGGTCTCTCCCTCGGAGCAAGAGGAACAAGAAGTCCCGCGGACACCAATATCATCCATCGGTCGATCTAGCATCGGCTCCACCGGCAGAAGGATCATTGGACATAGACTTGTCAAGCTTCCCGTTTATGAAGACGAAGATGGTTCCCATCCAAAATAGAACCAGTCAAGACGGGAGACAAGACAAGGCACTAACCCAATGCGGTGTCAAATCAGCAGATCGGATGGGTCGGGTTATTCGTTCTGGCCATATCTACGCTTTTAATATCATTAAAAGCTTTTATATAAAAAAATATTCCCAAATAGTATCATGAATAGTACTATTCATTAACATATTCGGGATGGATCCATGTTCAGGGATTCTTCTAATTTGTTAAGCTTTTAAGTTTGTTTTATCTAATTTTTTTATTTTATAAATGGGACCCACCATGTTGGTTTGGTATCAATTTGTTTTAAGAAGACTTTAGTATTGTTAGGCTATTCCTGAAGCCTTGTATTTCCTTATAAATGAAGACTCTGGGCTCCATTGTCCCGGAGGAGAGAAACCAGAGTTTGGAATAACAAGGGTGCGGTTTTAGAAAGAGAAAGTGTCTCTTCTCGAGTCTCCAAAAAATAAAAATTTTGTAGAGATAAAAATAAAAATTCTCTCTCTATCACTCCATCATTGCCGAGGCGCCTAAGTGTTGTAAGCCTTGTTCTAAAAAAGTACCCGCGAGGGAAGCAGGTAATCAAGCCTATCGAATTGGATCTCATGTACTGGAAGGTAGTAGGGATATGGATTCTTGGGATTTTTACCCTGGTCTTTCTCCAGCACTGTTTGATCTCAAAAAACTCCTCGACATCGGCCATCCTCCTAGTCGCCATGGACGTTTTGCTAATCTTTTCCTTGACCACACTGAGTACATTAATCTGTTCATGGATTATTGTATCATTTTGCTCCCTACTAATGTGTACATAGTCTTTAGTAAAGGCTTCAAAAGCCATGACTGTTGCCGTGATTGCTTTGAAGCTTTTGCTAAAGACACTTTGCTCTTTCGGAGCTAGCAATCCTATTAGGGTCATTCGGTGATTCGTGAAAATCAATTCTGGCCATCTGCCTAGAAAAGATTTGAGATTAGCATGACTGCTGTCATAGCTAATTGCCATCGGTGTTGGGTCCTCCTAACCGACTCCTTCTGTGATTGTTGCAGCCACCTGGTGACCCATTGGTGTTGGGTCCTCGTGACCACCACCTTCTGTGGTTGTAGGTGTCTGCGCACTATGGTTTCCATTGCGAAAATACTTCTTTGCCTTCGGATTCTTATCACACTGGGTGTTGTAGTGGCCATATTGGTCACAAACATATCACTGAATGTGGCTCATGTCTTTTGCTTCTTTGCGTGCTTACGAAGCATCACACCTTCTGTCCGGAGTTTTCTCGGATCCTCTATCCAAGAAGGAATCTTCAAACCACTTGTCTGTGGTTCTTTCGGAACTCTTATCTGTCACACCCCACCCCGGGTGGATCAGCGTACGTCCCGTGGACCCAACCACGGACCGCACAAGCCTAAACCCCAAATCCAACCATCGGTCTAAAAATAACAACATGAACAAAACTATGGGTCTCCACAACTGAACTAATGATATAACAGAGTGCATGGGTTAAACATCAACAAAGATTCCTACGAATCAAACTCAAAATGCGGAAGTCATAAATCATCACAATACAGTCATGCTAACAGTATCAACTCAAATCTCAAGTACTCATGTGTCAAGGAACTAAAATAAAGGAAGACTAAAATCATTCCTAAGAGGCGCGCCGTCTCCCCGCCGCATCCTCCTTACCAGTTAACTACCTGAAACAACAATTACCGGGGGTGTACATAGGGTTAGAAGAGAAATCAAACTCATGCTAAGATAAATATAATAAGCTCAAAAAATTCCACGAGGTGTGGGGGATGATTCAAATCAAACATAAGTAAGCAACTCGACCACCATAGTCCGGAGCCCGGAGCTGATCGAGATAAAACAGGAGGGGACCAACCCACCACGGTTACAAGAGACTACTCGTGGAATTATAGCAACAAGAGAGGTGACGGTGCGAGTACAACAATATAAATCACATGATAAAAACACATAACCATCACATCATAAGCATGAGATCCTCAACAGAAAGATAGATGTACAAACAACCAACACGGGACTAGAGTAAACAACAAATCAATGAGTCAACAACCAACATTCCAATAAAAGGCCTCTAGTCCCTAATCAATACCATAGTTCCCTGCTCCAGGGGTAATGGTCACGGCATAACCAAAGTGTACCCACACATAAACTCATACTTACATGCCATAGCCAACACACTCAAGGGGGTCCCCGCCCTTCGTGGAACGTAAACCGGTATGGCTCCGAGGATAAATGCCATAAAGGCAACCGTCCAGGTCAAGCTCATGACCAAAGGATGTTTTGTCTGGCGGTATCATTTCAACTGCGAGGCCGAGGTCAATTTAATGTAATCCTCAAACTTCGCCCAAGGGTAGTGAAACTCACTCCTCTCTCCAAGATTATACTCACAACTCCACTCTGTTCTTCCCAAAATCCTCACCATGTCCACACTCACGGACCACAAACAAGGCCAACAGTGGTTCATGCAAAATCAATCAAAAACATTATAAAACACAGGCATGAACTAATCATCAAAAAGTGTGCACAACAATAACAAAACATAGGCAAGAACTGTGTACAACAGCATAGTGAGGAAGAAACAAGGAAGATACGGCTCAAGATAGAGAAAAGGAGTGGAGGGAACGTGTACACCCCTCACCTTGAATGCAAGCAAGCTCAAGCCATAAAATCACCAAAGTCCTCAAGTTTACGGCACACCGTAAATGATCACGTCGTCTCCTAAAACAAGTCACATGAAATAAATCACGAACATGCTTAAGCTAAGCTAACATGCTAACAAGTCACTAACACCCCCCAACAAAACACCTAGGACGCCTATCAATCATGCAAGAAAAACCCGAGGCCCGAACGCGAGCCCTGGAACCAAAGTGGAACGGAAAGCATGTAGGGGACGTCTCTGGAGACGTCCCCCCCTTACAATGGGGAAGAGAAAAGGAAGAAAATCAGACGTGGAAGAAGTTCCTGGAGATGCCTCTGGAGTCGTCTCTGGAGATGTCTCTCAAGGGACATCTTCGAAGACGTCCTCTGCACGGAAAATCTGTAGAATTCTGCAGAATTCCGCAGAAATATGTCTTTTGAAAACGCCAAAATGCAACATGCGGCACAAATCATTCCAAACACCAAAAGACCAGAAAAAATGCACCAACGGAGACCTAAACAGACTACTAACGCGTCCCCACACCAACCGCATAAAAAACGGGCGATTCGGTAAAACTGAACTATCCCGAAAATCCCAAAATGAAGCCAAACGACCACACAATCAAAAACATGTGAAACCACTAATCCGACAGGATCAAAGATGATCAAACACACCTACCGATGGGGGTTAATCCCCCACCTACAGCCAACAATGCAAAGAGGGAAAAATGAAACCCGAAACATACCTAAAATGATGAAAATTCCTAATCACGGCAATGGCTGGAATCTCACGCTCTCCACGCCTTCAACGCTGCCCAGACAGCATCATAAAACAAAGGAGAAAACAAAATCATCATCCTTAATCCTCTATGGCCGAAAATCAAGAGAAGGGGAAAAAGGAAAAATCACGAAACGCTCCCCGAGACCACGAGACGATGACGCGATTATCGTGACTCCGTGTAACAAGGCGAGGCGACGATCGTGCTCCTCCTCTCCTGTTGTTGTCCGCCGACCAAGTCAAGGGAAAAGGGAAAAGAGGAAAAAAGTGAATAGAGAAGAAGAAGAGAAGAAAACTAAAAGAGAGAGGAAAAAGGATTCTGGGAGTTACGTGATAAATCCCCAATTAATCTCTTAATCAATTTAGAGGACAGAATTGTAATTTTCAACCCCTAAATAATTAAAAGAAGAACAAGGGACTAAAACCATAGTCGTCGGGTTTAGAACCCGGGACCTCTCACATAAATCCCTCAACCCTCATCCGCTTCCCCTAGCCAGCTGGGCTAAGAAGAAGTCTTGAGATATAATGAACCCGAATTAATTATAAGCCAACCGAGTTATAAAGAATAACCTAAACTTAAAATTGATTTAACCTGGAATGAAACCGGAATGGGTTATTACATTATCCAAGGCATCAGACATTCTGTCTGCAGTAGTTGCAACCCTTCTGGCCTCTGTTTTCTCAGACCGTCTGGCTAGAAAAGATGGCCTACCGACCCTCCTGTCAGTGACCGGACTCATGGCATGGTCTTGCCTCGTTGGTCCATGTGAAGAATCTCGTCTCTTGCGGTTCCCCCTGTTGGAGAATTGCGCCATTTTTCTTCGACGAACTTCATCACCAGGCATGATGCTCCGTGATGAGGTCGGTCACAAAGATCACATGGCTTTCCGTCTTGTCTAACCATGCGTCGTTTCCTGGTATGGCTACTGGTGCTGCTGCTTGCCATCAGCTTTTTAGATGATTTCAATATCCTTCCAAGAACATTGTCAAGGCTTTAATATGAAAAAATGAAAAATAATGGAGGTGGGTGACTTATTTTGATCCAGGATGCTCCTGAGTGTAGATTAGCCTGTGCTCCTATGAGTAGCGATCTAGAGAAATCTCCTATACTACCGTCAACTACGGCGATTAGGATGGCTAAATCTTGGCCCTTTCTGACCAATGGATCTGTACCAATCTGGACTATCCCGTAGTGAACATATTTGGGCTTTTTTTCCTACGGCCTATTGTATGTCCTAGGATGTTAGGAGCGGTACGACGAAGGTCCCGTCATCTGTTAGGGATACCTCAGCAGTGACCTCCTTTTCGATCACCTTAATAGTCTCTCTATAAGGGATTCAGGACCAATTATAAACCTCTGTCCAACTGACACAGGGCATGGGCCATTCTTGACAGTCTCTTCGTTCTAAAGGGATATCCATATCTGAAGAGTGAACGAAACTTTATCCTTGGTCCATTCCTTCATTTAGGAGTGGTGCAAGTCCTTGCTCATCACCTTCTGCTAGAATCATAGCTAGGCGCAACTGACTTAGCTTATGATAAAATGGAATCTCGTCATCCTCTGCTTCGCTATATGAGTATTTAGAGAGGATCGAGTATAGACTTTCATCGTTCGAGTCTATCTCGTTTTCCTAAATAGGTTCATAGAGCAATTCTGAGGAATCTTCCATCTAGATGCTCTTAAGGCTTTCTTTCCTCTTGTCTGCTTCGGGACAACTGTCTGATTTATAGCTCTTCTTGCCACAAAACCAGCAACAGTTGCAGTCAGTAAGAGATTTACCTTGCGGGCATTGTGGATACCTTCCATATTTCTTGTGGAATACCTCCCTGCCGTCATTACTGACGCGGTTGGGTCTTCGGTATCTCTTGTCTGGTTGTCTAGACTTCTACTTTGAGAAACGTTTACTAAAACACTTCCAGGTTTTGCCTCGCCTGACTTATCCTGAGCAGGTGTCTTATGGAACTGACCACTAGAGCAATTCGTGTCAGGTCTTTGTGGGCGTGCTGCAAAACCTTCCTGGTTGCACCCATATCGT
>JAOWBR010129537.1:0-13955 GCA_028571145.1 Dionaea muscipula
ATCATGGCGTGGCTTCCACGTCAAGGATGTATTTCCAGCCATTGGGCAGCTTCTTGGCGTGGCTTCCACATCAAGGATGTATTTTCGGCATTTGGGCTGCTTCTTGGCTTGGCTTCCACGTCAAGGATGTATTTCTAGCCTATGGCCTGCTTCTTGGTGTGCATGGCTTCCACGTCAAGGATGTATTTCCAGCCCTTGGGCTACTTCTTGTCGTCGCTTCCACGTCAAGGATGTATTTTCAGCCTTTGGGCTGCTTCTTGGCATGGCTTCCACGCCAAGGATGTATTTCCAACCTTTGGGCTACTTTTTGGGGTGGCTTCTACGTCAAGGATGTATTTCCAGCCTTTGGGCTACTTCTTGGCATGGGTTCCACGTCAAGGATGTATTTCCAACCTTTTGGGCTGCTTCTTGGCGTGGCTTCCACATCGAGGATGTATTTCCAGCCTTTGGGCTGCTTCTTGGCTTGGCTTCCAAGTCAAGGATGTATTTCCAGCTTCGTGCTGCTTCTTGGCATGGCTTCAAAGTCAAGGATGTATTTCTAGGCTTTGGGTTGCTTCTTGGTTTGATAACCAAGGATGTATTTTAGGCTCTCTAGCCGTCTGTCGCCTACTGCTCTGTCTCTTTATCCGTCCGTCGCATACGGCTCCTTTGACGTCACCGTCGACTCCTCAGTCGTCACCGCCAACTTTTCAGACATTTGACTCAGTCCTTTGTCCACGTAGACCAGCTGAGTCTGACTCGATTTCAATGTTTAAAGTCCGCACTTCGTTTGCACAATAAAATTGGGGGAGTGATGATATACGGGGAATTTCTCCCTATACACGTGGACAAAAGGATATAGGAGACGCAACCAGGCTCTTCAACGTTCGGACCGGACCGAGACAGACCCAGCCTGATCACCTCGGGTGATCAGCCTTTGGTGATCAGCCCGAGTGATCAGCCCAGGTGCTGCCCTTAGCATTTTTAGGCTAGCCCAGCTGGCCTGGGCTTGATCGGCCCGGGTGATCTGCCCAGGTGATCAGCCCCGCCTATCAGCCCCCCCGCTGCTCCGTACAGCTTTCCGCTGCTCCGCGCATTCCTTCACCGCTCCGCATAGCCCTCTGCTATTCCGCATAGCCCTCTACTATTCTGCATATCCTTTCGCTACTCCGCACAACCCTCCGCCGCTCCGTACGGCCTTCCACCGCTCCGCACAGCCCTTTCGGGTCAACCCGGTCAATCCTAAGACAGGTACCCCAAACTTGATGAGAATATTCCCTGCCTCGCCAGGAGAGCATAGCCACTGACCATTCGTCAATCGGAGCCCCAACCAACTCGCACGGGCTCCCCGATGATCCCAGTGGCATAATCGTAAATATGCAACTTCCTCCCCTATAAATAGGGGCTCACCCGGTAGGTATTTTCGATCGTTTTTTTCCGACTTTTGACGTTAAGCTTGATTCCGCCTCTTGCTTTCCTCAGCTGACTTAGGCATCGGAGCAATCATCCCGAGCTTAAAACCTCGGGCCTCCCTCTGACGTGGTTTGCTCATCTTTCCAGGTCTAAGAGTTGATCTCCTCATTCTTGTAGCCGATTCAGCGTCAGCTTAACTTATTGAACCGATTTTCCTTGCCCAGACCGACCGAAAGCGGTTATCAAGTCTTAGGTGTTTCGCTTGGCTCATTTTCAGGCCATAACAGTGTTATTTCCTATAGAGTTGCTCTGCCTCCTAGTCTTGTGGATGTGCACAATGTATTTTATGTCTCGATGTTGAGGAAATACGTGCACAGTCCGACACATGTGATTGATTTTGAGCCGCTGAGAGATACGAGGAGCAGCCAGTGGAGATTCTGGATTCTAGAGTGAAGACCTTGAGGAGCAAGTCTGTTTCACTTGTGAAGGTTCTTTGGTGCAACCACGTGGTGGAGGAGGCCACGTGGGAGCGTGAGGAGGAGATTCAAGAGAGATATCCACATCTTTTCACTTGAGGTATATCTTTGATTTTCTGATTTCGAGGACGAGTTCTTTTTATGGGGGGTAGAATGTTATGCCCGTATTTTTTATGCATTTTATATTATTTTTTGATTATTTATGTTTGATTTATCATATTGGAGATTTTTCGTTTTTCGGTGAATAGTGTTTTATGTGAATGGTGCTCTCGGGTTTTTATATGGCCATTTGTTTTACATGAATACTTTTTGCATTGCATGTCGTACGACCGATTTGTTTATACCGGCATGACCGGGATGATCAGACATGACCAACGAGTACCATATTGACGTATGTGGATTACACCGATTTTTTAGGGTTAGTCGGTTTGTGAGATGACGGTTTTTAAGTTTTCTGATCGGTTTCGAATCCGTCATTAAAGATAAGTTTCCGAATCAAAAATAAAAGAGTATTTAATCCCAAACTTATCCTACAACTCGGAAGCAAGTGGCAAGAATGGGGTGTCGAACCACAGAGGCTCGTAAGTGTGACTTCTAGCACTCCAAACCCGAATGAAGCTAAGAAGGAAATAAAGGTTTAGGGGGTTGTGTGGTTCGATTACTGGTGACAAGACTCTGGTAACCAATTTCCGAAATGAGAACAAAGGAAACAAAGAAATAAAAGGATAGATATAGCTAAGCGGACTTCTACAATGAGTTCACCAAAGTGGTTGGTACCGACTTTAGATAAGGTGAATTTGCAGAGGCTTGTCAGTAACTAACTTCAAGACAAGGTGTGCAGAGAGTGGTCAGGTTCATGGTCAGATTTGAGCGGTGATAGTTTAGTCCACAAATCATTCTCAAATGTCACAAAAGATCTCCAAGGAATCGGTCACCATTGGAGGTAAAATTTGGCAAGCCATCTCGTACTTGTTAAGAACTAACTTAATCAATCAAATGCACTTAAGACAACCATGCGTCACTGAATTCAATCACAGAGAATCAAGTCAAAGCTAACCCTCATAAAAAGTATCAAGATGAACTTGATTATACCTAACCTCAACAACGTTGGGATGAAGGCGCACAAGTTAGATTTTCAGATCTGGGCTTTGTCAAGCTCTCAGATAAGGAACGAAAGCATACGCACGAAAGTGGTTGAAACTAGCAAAGATTTATATGACTCACTGTGAATTCAACGATCTGAATAATAAGAACAGATAGAGATGAAAGAGAATTCTTCGAACATAGATCTTCGATCGTTGAAGTGATCATCATTCAATCTCAATATGCATGAAAATATCTCTGACAGGAGACCAGCTTGATCCACATGATCTCTGTCCTCTGCTCTAACTTCTCTCTCTTCAATGCTCAATTCTGGATCTAAACTTCTGAATCTTTAATGAAGGAGTTTAGTGATAGTGATGATGGTGTGTTGAGTGATGAATGAATGGATGAAAATTTAAAATGGAAAATAAAGGTGAATTGAGAAAGAGAGATCAAATCAGAAAGTCAAAACACTCGATCCAATTCTCATTGCTTGAAGAACAATAACAGCTTAAAGTGTGGAAATGAAGAACTCGCTATAGCTATAGGTCTGCTAAAGTGCAAAGTCTGCAAATGCAAAGACTGGCAAAGCAAAGACCGATTTTACAATTCATCCGGATGCCTATTTATAGTAGAAGTTATAATCCTAGTGTCCATGTGAGCTGGCGAAAGTTTGTTGAGCGATCCTCTAATTAACTGCTTGCACGGGATCAATGGTCCAGATCAGCTCAGATTTAACTGCCTAATTCCTTCTGGATCCCTCATTTGGGAATCGTTACTCACTGAGTAGAAAATCCGAAGTGAACAGGGGAAGTGCTGTACTTAGAAATCCCGAAATCCATTGAGTTCGGTATTCTGGGGCCTTGAGTTGACAATACTCCTGGCAGTTCGGAATCGAAATCTCGACATCCTTTGTTCCTCTCTTGGAGTCCACCTTGCTCATAGTCCGTGGTGTCGTACCCTGAGCTTGATGTTCCGATGTGTAGAAGAGTTCCCCTTGGTCCATGGTGTCATACCCAGAAGTTCTTCTTGGAAAAAAAAGAGAAGTCGATAAAACCAATTTCGGCCAAATTATTGCCGAACCCGCTTAGAACCTAAAATAATCACTTTTTCCACCAAGTATTCTCTAGGACCGGTTAGATAAAATAGGAATCAATAGTGCTCCGAATAGCATGAGGAAATGATTAACCGAAGAGCAATAAGCACAGGATTAGTGCACAAGATTACACTAATCAAATCCCCTCACACTAGAGTTTTGGTTGTCCTCAAGTAAAGTGCATTAAAATAAGTTGATGAGAATCGGATGTTATTCAAAACGAAACATCAATCAGGAATGAGAATTTGAAATCACCACAAATACCGAACTAAAGCCATACTACCGAATTCCCCGTCAATTGATCCAATTTCCCACAATGGTCTAGAGGTTTCGGTTTTCGAAACCATCTTCTTCTAACCTCCGAAGTCCAAAGTGACTCTCCCTCCTAGCTCAAAAGATTCGGCAAACTGTGTCTTCAGTGTTATTGTAAAATGGGGTTGCTAACAATAAAAGTGTCTCAAAAGTTTTCCAAAGTTAAGATGGGCATTTATCCTTCCCATCCCGTTCCTTCCACCGCAAAGATACCTGGTCCATCTTATTACTTTTTACTTTCTCTTTTGTTTTTGTGTCTGACTTCATTGAGCCCTGTAGCAGGCTTTCAGAACAGCAATCCCGACCCATAAGCCCTTGGGTGCTAGGTATTTCGAGAATACCCCTATGGGAACCTAATTGCCCGAGTCAAAAAGGCCACCGAAGTCAAACTTATTAAGACACATAGATCTACCAAGTCTTTTTATTAACGCGCCCCTCGAACTTCTACAAGCAACGAGGTTGGGTTATGTTCTTACAAGACAAGGTAGTTCCTAGCGTCCATTGTTTTGTTTTTTTTTTTCAAAATAATTATACCAGTCATCCTCGCAAGATCAGAGGGATTAAGGTCGGAATTCATACCGCACTCACCAGTTCCACCATTGATACACACCGTTAAAGTTAATATTATATTGTGAATGTGAAAATTATGAAAAACCTAATTGTCGAAAACACCCTTGCCAGTTTCCGATATCACTAAGTTCTCTAATAAGTTATTTGATCGGCTCAACGTAATCCAGATTCTCCCTACCAGAAAGGAAACATCATAAAGACAAGGTCGATATCGAGTCATCAATCCCGAAATCTGTACAATTCCAAAATCTCATCCCCTAGAATTTATTAAAAAGAAGCATAAATGCATATTCTACCCCCCAACCCCCTCACACTAAAGGCTTGCTTATCCGCGAGCAAGGTGCAGAGTGAAATACCGGGAAAAGGAGAAAGACAATAAATGCAAAGAAAGTAATAGAAACGACACAATTACCCAAAATGGAGTAACAAGTGCCATCAAGAGGGATTGTACTTCGGATAGAAATTCTCTGCAGTTATTATGGGGAAAAATAACTAGTAAGTACTGATGAAAAGAAATGTAAAACCAATATCTAAATGGATAGGAAGGAACGAGAAGAACACCCAACAACAAGTAAGGCATTTGAGAAAAGTATGGATCCTTATCGGATGGTCGGCGTGATGCGGCTTTGAGGTCCACAACCGAATAGATTAGCAGAGGTAACTAATCTTCTAACCGCAGCCGATCTGAATGATATAAAAGTTGTGTTTCCTTGTCCACCAGAGTATGAGTATACTCTTCTAGCACGAGCTCAAACAACTGTCACTACCGAAACGCAAAATCCACTTTCTATCCATCTTTACCACTTGAAAATGGGGCTTAGGTTCCCTTTACATCCATTCTTTGTAGCGGTCTTTCAGGACTATTGGATTCTCTAAGCCCAGCTTACTCCGGATTCAATAACCTACCTAGTAAGCTTCATTGTCCGAAGTGCTTGGTTCGATATGCCTCCCACCCTGGTGGCATTTAATGAATGTTGTGAGCTAGTGAGGGAACCAGGAAGAACCGGATATCAAAAGTTCGTGTTGCACGAGGGGTGCAAGTTAGTGACGTCCATGGAAAGCCCAGAACTGTGGAAATAGAAGTTTATTCTGGTCGAAGGTGGAGTGTTCCCGATCAGCACCATCCTAAGGACACCCTGGCGATCTCCTGTTATTCCGGACAGGGGACTCACCCTAAGAGAGCTAGCCTTTCTGAATCATATAGGTGCAACAAAGCGGCCTACCCCACAACTACAGAATACCATTAGGCTGGAAAATCTTGAGCTCTGGGACATAGGAACATTTTCACAACCTCATAAGCTTATTAGTGCATAAAAGTTATAATCGGTAAGGAACTAACGCAGTTCCATGTTGTAGGTTTTCTATCAATGGATCAAGCAACTCTTTATGGTCCCGCTGCACTAGGCTGGAGGCTGGGTAATGCTGAAGATGACATCTGTGATGAAAGCCAGAACGGAGAAGATGCAGAGGAAAATGATGATGAAGGAAGTGTAACTGAAGATCATGACTAAAAGGAGCATTTTCCCATTTTTGTTTAAAGTAGCTTTCATGTATCGTTTCCCCGCTAAAATTTCGTATTATCCCTTTATAACAATCACTATTCTGTAATGAATGAAACTACCATCCGAAAACGTGCATCTGCAAGTAGTGAGAAACCGAATTGGAAATGAAAACGTAAAATCTGAAATTGGCATTTAGTAGCTCCTCCGTTTCCAGTTTATCTCAGTCAGAAAAATGAAATTGTCATTAATGTGAAGATCTAGAAAATCAATAATTAAATCAATAATAAATGAAACCCAAGAGAGGGAAAATCTTCCCTGACAGATAGTGCGGATGGGGAGATGAAGAGCCAATAGGGGAAACCCGAATTAAATGCCGAAAGACCATTTAACTACCCTTATTAATTGGTACTGATCCCCCTATAAGAGCACTCATTCAGTAATGGAGACGACTCATAAATCTTCAACAGAGTAAAACCATAAAAACTGAATTAGAGAAGATGGAAAACATGGATGGAAGCATGAAAGGGCTCGGTCAAGCCCTCGTCAAGAAATATCCTGGTCCACCACCAATGAAAATTAGTGAGGCCACAAGAATTCTGGATGAGCATGACTTGTTCAACTTTCAGATAGCCTTCGCTCGTATGTCCGGTGTCGATTACCAGCTACCCTTACCTGACGAAACGGTGCTGAAGTTTAAGCTCAAGAACGCCATAGCTATTCATCTAGCACACTTTACCAATGGCTTGAGATTCTCTCTCCATCTCTTTTTCGCCAGGGTGCTTAACGCTTACAAGCTTGTGCTAGCATAACTAACGCCAAAGTCTATTGGGTACATTCCCAACTTCATCGTCTAGAGCTATGAGCGAGGTGCTCCTCCTTTCCTTCCAGTATTTGTCCAATGCTTTGAACTGGTTCCTGAACCATATGAATGGGGATTCAATTACTTCAAGCCCCGACTTGGCACCCAAGTCTGCACAATCAAGAGGGAACCAGCAGTTTGGCGAAGGAAGTTCTTGCTGGTATTGGGAAAAGAGTGGAACATCAATATTAATCCCGAAACTCCGACACTCAGCCCCGATTGGCTGGATAATTGCAAAAGGTATGGATGGCAACTCCATAGATCACCATGGGACGAGAAAGCATTGGTGGAAAGTTTCTCAATAAGCCGCCCCATCATTCCCAAGTTCGAAGATGATGTGTCTCTGGAGAAATTCAAAAAATTTTAGATTGCAAGCCATCCACACCCCAGTAAGTCAAAATGTTGTAATTGCCCTTCAAACAAGTAAATTAGTTCATAATGCAATTTGCAATGATGCAGCATTCCTCTGGAAGAGTTTGATCGGTCTATATGGCGGAACGTGGAGGCAAAAGAATACTCCGACCCCAGTGGTGGAGGTGCTCGATTCGGAAGAAGAAGAAGAAGAAGAAGAAGATGAAGAAGATGAATAAAGCAGCAGCCAGCAGCCTGGAAGATTTCTCCCTCCTCCCCCTTTGTTCCTCTCAAAATTAAGATCATGTAGCCCAGACAATGTCTCTATGATTTCTTTTCTTTGTTATGAGAATCAGTTTTCGCTATGAAACATTAAATGTGTTCTTCCCTTGCAATAAGTGAATTTCTGAAATACAATGTGCACATGTCATATTGAAGCACCAAACCGAACAGTATCCGAATAAGAAATACCGAATGGAACAGCTCCCCTCACACTAAGCAATGTCAACGTCCAAATTGGGCCTTTAACTCTGACTTAGTAGAGCACAAATCAAATGGGCCCAAAAAAGTTTGCGGGGCCCAATACTAAGACCGGGAAATTGAAAAGGCAAATCCTTCTCGACAGTCATGCTGGACAAACCATTCCAAGTCTTAATTTCGAATGAAACAAAGTACGCTCATCAAAAACCTTGTTTCTGAATAAACTTTGAAGTTCTTTCAGCAAAAATTCGCCATCTGTGAAGGTGACCTCCGAGAGACGAAACCAGTCAAGAATTGTGCAATCAAATTCAGGTACCACCCCCTCTCTCCATAAACCCTTTTAGCTGTTGTTCATTAGCTGTGTGCAGAAGATTTGAGCGGAAAATGGCGATGGATAAGCTTCCCTGAAATGCGTCCGACATTAAATTGGAAGGCAATGACGGAAAAATTAGAGATGTGTGAGGAGTCCTTACTATCGTAGATGTGGAGGATATGCGAATTGTCTTCCTGCTCCCCGCTGGCTATCAAATGTACTTACCCACTCCGAACCAATCAGCCCTAGATGCTCTCCACGAAAAGACAGTGGTAGTGCATTTTGATCATTTGCAAAATGGCCTGAGAATTCCTTTTCATCTGTTCTTTGTGGCGGTGATGAATGCATATAATTTAGTTCCAGCTCAGGTTCATCCAAATACAATCTCACAGATAAATGTGTTTATAATCTTTTGTCATGTTGCTGGCCAGAAACCACTATTGAAATTGTTGCACCAGCTTGTAACCTTGACTCCGGTACTGCCCAAAGATTGTGGGTATTGGACCTTCAAGGCCAACAAGGGCTATAGAATAGTGGAGGGAAGGGAGAGTATCAAATGCTGGAAATGCAAGTTCGTTCTGATATCTGGTGCGGAGGCCTAGCCGTTCCCGACATGTCGATTCTCAATTGTTCCCACCACCACATCGTTGAAAAGAAAATCTTTATTCACTGATTCCGATCTGGCCTTTCTGGAGACTTTTGACAGGAACCGACATCCATTACCCAAGCATTATGAGATTGTCACTCCACTGGCACTCGAGCTATGTGGCGTTGCCTAAGTGGCTCACCCCCGTATGTTTCTAATGAAATTATCCAAACATATGCAGATGAGGAGGCTCTAACCATTTGTAATTTGTTTGTTGCAGGTGTGATGTATCGACAACTTGTTTATCAGTTGCTTGGCTCCACTAAGAAAGAGAGGGATCTTGCTTTTGAATCCTTAGATACTCCCTCTCCTATCCCTGCTCAAGGGGAAAGGTCTATTACACAGGTTGATCCGATCCCGGAAGTGCTAGAAGTGGATCCAGCAGTGAAGGATATGGTTGATGATGTATTAGCAAAAAGTAGTGCCTCCACTCCGAAGTTAGGGGGTGGAAATCCCGATGTTCCAGAGACTGGTCTATAACCCATTCCGGAAGAGGATGAAGTTGTTGAGACTGATACATTGCGGCAAGCACTTCGAAAGCAGAGGAAGCAAAAACCCGGAGTTGCACCATCTGATTCCCCCATTTTGATGATCCAAACACCAGCAAGGCAGACCACCACAGCTCTCCCTCAAACTAGAGAAGCGGTTCCTAAGTCTACAAGTTTGGCCCTCGTGCCATATGTGGAATCTCTACTTAGACCAGGTGTAGAGCAAGAAGAAGTTTGAGCAGATCCCATCAGGAAAATCGTGAAAGAGAAAGGGATTACCATACAAGAACCACAACAGCAGCATCAGAAGAACAAGAAGGCATCAACTGTTCCCGATGAGCCAATAACTAAACGACAAAAGATTGCCCAAGGAAAGAAAGCAGTCAGCAAGCTGGAAGCTCCACCACAAACCCGAAGTCAAACTCAGATACGGATATCACAAGGAAAAGAAACAGAGCCGACAAAGAGAAGAAGGAAAACCCAAGTGGTAGAGGACGGATCTATCTCTGATGATCAACTTGAGCAACGGCCAGATGAAGGTCATGATCAGCAACAAGAAGTTGGTCCAACAGCTGGCTCAGATGAGACAAGTTTCGGGAGGACCTTACCAAAGGGCACCCTTATTCCAAATTGGCGGTATATGGAGTGGGATAAGGTATTAACTGACCGGACAAAGGGTACCAATGGTAGCATGAGCCAGGCCATATTGTGTGTCGAGTATTTGCAAGGACCAAGGTCCAAAGGAGATATTGATCAAACGAATGAAATGTCGTACCGACAGCATATGGCAATGATGGCAACTCACACAACGAAGGTAATTTTATGTTTGGCTTAAAAAGTTTAAACTGTGAATGGTAAGATGTCTCTTGAATTCTTTCATATCTTCCTGATTCAGATGTCGGTCCTCACCGGAGGCTGGTTAGACAAGTTAGAGGAGCTGGAGGGCAAGGATGTCCGGATTGATGAATTGAAGAAGAAGGTGATAAAATTGTCATTATGAGCTTTCTCCTTCCAATACTTATCTTCCAAACTGATTCCCGACATCATCTGCTTCTTAATTGTACAGAATTCCCGATTAGCAGAAGTAGTAAAATCGTGGAAGAAAGAGAAGGAAAGTTGGAAGAAATCCAAGTAGGATCATGAAAATTGGAAGAAGGAGATGGAGGAGAAGGTGGAGAAGGAGATAGAAGAAAAGAAAGAATTGGAATCAATGGTTGTGGAATTAAAAAGGGTGGTGACCAAGTACAAAAAAGAGAAATTGATAGCGACAGACCAGGAGAAGAAGGTGAAAGAGATGGAGGTCGAAATTGATAGACTCCTAAGAAGGCAGGTAGATGTGCTTACCTAAAGAGATCAAGAAAGATTTGATACACGACAAGCAAAGGCTGACTTGGATGATGAGAAAGATAAGAGTTTAAAGTTAAAGACCGATCTCAAAGCCCTACAGGAAGCGCATGCCAAGTTAAAATTGAACTATGATGCAACGGTAGATGAAGACTTTGAAGTGAATTAAGAATTGAGGAGAACTATGCAGAAATTGCAGTGGGCTGATGATGACATGCGGATTCACAAAGCTGGATGTGAAGCTGAGATTTCATGGTTAGAAACTGAGAAAGTGTAAGCCGAACAAAACTTCAAGAGAGAGAAGTCGCAATTCAAGAGACTATCTGGGGTGATGTATTGGATGAATGAAAAGAGGGAAACTCTGGCAAATGTTCTTCCAACTCAGATAGAAAGGATTCGACAGCTTGCCATCCATGATTTTGTGTTGTCTGAGGACTTTCCTCATGTTGCGGCTCCCATCGCAGTCCCTTATATTAATGATGGCTTCAAGATATGTCTAGCCCAAGCCAAGAAGGCTCTATTTGCAATGGGGCAAGACTCTGACTGGGTGGATCAGCTGGAAATTGATCATAACGTAGAGTATCAACCTGAGCCAGATGTTGCTCCTAAGGCTAAGGGTGTGCCGGCATGGAATGCGGAATTTGGCATTGAAGATCCGATAGAATATATGCATAAATAGAGAGATGATATCAAAGAATTAGCCGATTGGGAAAAAGTTCCATCTTCGAGCCAACCACCCCCAACTGATATTCCTCATTCCACTCAACCATAGGTAATTGCTAATTACTTGCAGAATTAACTCTTGTGATGTCAAAACTAGAAGCAATCAATCCAAATTCGGTTCATATTGTGCTCAAAATTTACCAGTCCTCCACTCTGTCTCTCTCGTGAACAGGTAAGTGATCTTGTAGCTCCAGCTTCAGCGGTGCAGAGAGAGGAGGAGAACAATGCCACACCGGATGGGAATGAACTGAAATTGCCATCATCCCAAGATCCCGAAGTACCTCTAACAACAAACTAATTGCCCGATGAGGAACCTTCGTGTGAAACAACAACAAATTAAGATTTAATGGTAACTGTTGATGCATCATTGATTGAAACACTCTCTGCTCTTGATGTACAAAAAATTGGTCCTCAGTAAACTCTATTTTCTAGACATGTATGCACTATTCTTCCTTAAATTGTCTCAGATTTTCTTCTTGTTTCAACACTCAAACAAACCATCAGTACAGTCAAACAGGAAACACAATTACTAAAACTAAAACAAAACCTAGTTATCAATAGAACAAGCATTACACAAAGTAAGGAAAACTGAAGAAATACTTGGGTTACCTACCAAGAAGGACATGCGATTAGAGTCGGCATACCCGATTTCAGAACTGCCTCAGTCGCAGTAGGGTTTTCTGACATCAATATCGGGATCCCGGGGAACTCCATCATGATAAATCTTCAATCTCTGCCCATTAACTTTGAATCTCTCTTCTGATTTGGGATCCTTAAGTTCAACAGCTCCCCAAGGGAAAACTTCAGTGACAATATATGGACCACTCCATCGAGATTTGAGTTTCTCGGGTAAGCGCTTTAGTCTGGAGCTGAAAAGCAACACTCGTTAACCAACTTTAAATTTTTTTCGTAGAATCCGAGCATTATGCAAAGATTTCATCTTTTCCCGGATTAAATTCGCATTCTCATAGGCATCATGCCTAATTTCATCAAGCTCAGACAGGTGTAGCTTCCTATGCTTTCCGGCTTGATCAATTTCAAAGTTACACTCCTTCAGAGCCCAATAAGCCTTATGTTCAACTTTCACTGGTAGGTGGCATGCTTTCCCATAGACTAACCGGAATGGTGACATACCCAAACTTGTTTTATACGCAGTCCGGTAGGCCTAAAAAGCATCATCAAGACGGGTGCTCCAGTCCTTTCTATTCAGATTCACAGTTTTTTTAAAAATCTGCTTGATTTCTCTATTTGAAACTTTCGCCATGCCATTCGTTTGTGGATGATAAGCAGTAGACAATCGATGGTGTACCCTATACTTTTTAAGCAATGCAATCACAATGTTGTTGGAATTCCAAATCTTGAAAAGATATTATGTTAAAGAAACTTGCTAACCTCCTTAGCATCGTCTGTCTTGGTTGCCCTAGCTTTAATCCACTTGGACACATAATCAACGTCCAAGAGAATTCAAATAGGGGGATTAACCCCCTTGAGACACGTGGCAAAATGGTCTGAGATTGGACCGTCCGGCCTAACCCGACTGAACCCGAGCCCCTGGTCAACCTTGGTCGAACCATGGTCAACCCCCAATCAACCTCGGCTAAACCCAATCTAACCCATCCTGGAAGATTCCCCATCTCGCCACAAGCGCGTGGGCGTAAAACATTCGTCAATCGGAGCTAAAACGAGCTCAAACGGGCCTCCCGAAGTTTCCCGCACAAAACCACTCAGGAACCCTGCCCAGGCTGCTTGCCCGGGATCCTTGCCTAGGCTTCTTGCCCGAGATTTGTGCCCGGGCTGCTTGCTCAGCCTTCTCTCTCTTCCCTTCCCTATAAATAGGCCTCCACCCCCTCATTTCTCAGGATCGGAACCTCAGAACACCTGGACTGACCATGCATGCCCGGAGCACCCCCCTCCTCTTGCCCACGTGACTTGCCCGGCGACCTTGCCTGGGCCACTTGCTCGGGGACTTGCCCGGTTGACTTACCCGGGTTTCTTGCCCGAGCTTCCCTCCAGCCTTGCCTGGGCCACTTGCCCGGGACTCTCCCTTGCTTGCCCAGGCTTCCTTCCAGCCTTGCCTGGGCCACATGCCCAAGACTCTCCCCCTGCTTGCCCGGGCTGCTTGCCCGGGTACCCTGCTCGGGCCATCCCTTGATCTTGCCCGGAGGCCCTGCCCGGGCATTTGCTTCCTTGGCTATTTCCTAACTCGGCCTCGCTTGGCCTGGCCTCGCTTCTTGATGTAGCCATGAAAATGGCTACATTACCTTACCTTTTACTTAAGTTAAGTCCCATGTTTTATCTTATTTTGGTGTGATCTATGCCT
>JAOWBR010129648.1:0-13952 GCA_028571145.1 Dionaea muscipula
CCGATCCGTTGCTAAACCGAACCGAAAAATAACCCGATAATTACAATCCGTTCATAATCCGAAAACCGAAAATCCAATCCGATGATAACCCGAATCGAAATGATCCGAATCCAAAGTGACCCGAATCCGAAATGGGTTGATCCGAAACCGCCCGACCGACCCGATTGTCACCCCTAACTAATTCCATCTTCTTACTAATCTTATTTTCTTACTAATTCTATTTAATCTAACACACTTATCAAAGGAGGTCTAATATAATATGAATGCTCTAAGAGACAATTTTGCCTCTCCTGATATACAGATGCTCTAAGATAATTCTGACACTCGTCATCTGGTGACAGATGATCTTTTTTCTACTTGCACACTTGCCTTGTTGGGTTCTTCTGTTGTGGATCTCCCTCTTCCCCCTCCCATCGAAGAATTGAACTGAACCCCAGAAATTGAAACAACCGTGGGTGGGCTTCTCTGTCTCCAACTTCCTGGAAACGACAATGGCGATCAATACCTCACCCATCACACCATCAGAAACTGGGCTCTCACGATTCCCCTCTCTCCACCATCTACCATCTTCAAACCCCCAAAACCTCTTCTCCGATCTCAACCCCATAACCAACACTAAAACCTCACGGTTCCGCTCAACCTGCACTTCATCGAAACCCGAAGCACTACCCACGAGCTTCCCTTTCCATGATTTGGCCCAGGTGTTCCAAGTCAAGGTGGAGAGGGCAGAAGCTCGGTCGCTGAACGTTCCCTTGATTGCCCCATTCACAATCGCCTCCTCGAGGTTGGACAGAGTCGAGAACGTGGCGATTAGGGTTGAGCTGACCGATGGGTCTGTTGGGTGGGGTGAGGCTCCCATTCTCCCTTCTGTCACAGCTGAGGATCAGCCGCTTGCGTTGGGGAAGGCTACGGCTGCTTGTGAGTTGCTCCGGGTTTGGCCCTCGATGAATCTCGGGTTTGTGTTGGGAGAAATGAGTGCATTGCTCCCTGGCCATGAACTTGCTTCTGTAAGTATGTGCCCTCGGTATCTTCTGCTTTTTGGAGAATGGAATTCAAGTTTGAGATATTGGAATTCAAGTTTGTGGGCTGAAAGAAATGGTTCCTTGGGGTGTAAAAATCAGAGGTTGGGGTATGAAGGAGCTATGTCAAGTTAGTCTGAAGATTTGTATGCTTGATGCTAACTGCTTGTGCTTGGTGTGCTTAACTTTGCATGAAGCTTGGTGGAATGGAACTGATACGCTTGAAATAATCCGCTCAAATTAAATAAAGATGTCATAAGAAAAGTGGAAAGAGTACGAAATTTATGTCATGTGGGTGTGCATTAAATTGTTGATTTGGAGTCTAGCCTTGATGTCGAATTGGATTTAATATGGCTAATGTAGGTAGCTTGTCTTATCATATTTTGTCAGATGAGTATTGGTGTGGTCGTGGTTATGGTGCTTGAAAGTGTAAGTGACCATTAGGAAAAACAATTAGGATTCTCATCTAGTTTCCAAATTTCCTTTAGGTTCTCTATGTTACCACTCTAGTTCAGTAGTGAATATTCTGATCTCAGCATTCAGACAAGGTAACATACATCAGCCATGCTGTTCTATCCTGTAATGTACATTAACATTGGCCAATTCTAATCACTCTATGGCAAATTAGATCAATTGCATTAACTTTCGTTACGGTGATGCTAGAAGATAGTTAATTTGACCATAATCTTCAGTTGATGCAATTCATCTGATTTATTAAATATAAATTACCATTGGCCTATGCTGAATTCAAATACATTATGAATTCATCTCTATTACAAGGTTGGGAGTTGCTAAGGATTTCTATAATCCGAAAGGAAATTGTTAAAATCCAAAGGACTCTAATATGCCCCTTCCCTTGGGCCTTGGTTTCATCTCCTTTTCTCTTTGTGCTTTCATCATTTCCTTTGGTCTCTATACCTTTTCCTTCTTATTAGTTATTATGTGGTGTATAACTTCTCTCTCTTTCTGTTTTATACTTCTCTTTTCTTTGCTTTTTGCACAGCGTCCCGTCTTTTTTTTTTTTTTTTTACGGTTTCTTCTGAATTTGGCTTAGTTCCTCTCCGGAAATTTCGTATTCAATACTGCTAAGATTGACCTTATGCTTGTTATGCCATTGCACATGGTTTGAAAGGTTAGGGCAGGAATGGAGATGGCAATAATTGATGCAGTTGCTCACAGCATTTGTGTTCCTCTGTGGAGGCTATTTGGTGGAGTTTCAGATACCATAACCAGTGACATAACAGTATGGTCTTCTTCCCCGTGTTTGGTAAGTAAACTTTCTTACTTCTTTTGGGTTACCAGTCTTTTCTGTTGCAGATTCCTATTGTTTCAGCGGATTCTGCTGCTAAATTGGCCTCAAAGTATCGCAAGCAAGGATTCAAGACATTGAAACTTAAAGTGGGCGAGAATTTGAATGCAGATATCCAAGTTTTAGAAGCAATAAGACTAGTTTATCCTGATTGTAAGTTCATCTTGGATGCAAATGAGGGTTACACTGCAAATGAAGCTCTTGATGTTCTCCAAATATTAAAAGGTAGGGAATGTATCCTGTGTTAAAGAATGTTAAAGAGGTTAAGTTCTTGTGTAAAGGACTGCTGCCTTTTTATCTTATTTTCTACTGCCTCAATTTCACTATGTACCAACATCAGCTAATCATGTATGATTATGCTTTTCTGGTGCTTGGTTTGACCAGTTCGTCATCCCAAACTTTCTTGCAGATGTTGGAATAACACCCGTCCTTTTTGAACAACCAGTTTGTAAAGATAATTGGGAAGGTCTTGGCCATGTTACTCGTGTTGCTAAAGACAAATTTGGAGTTGCAGTTGCTGCTGATGAGAGCTGCCGATGTATCAGTGATGCTGAAAGAATTGCAGAGGAAAATCTCGCACATGTAATAAATGTCAAGCTTGCAAAATTTGGGGTTGTTGGGGCTCTTGAAATCATTGAAACGGCAATTGCTTCGGGTTTGAATTTGATGATTGGTGGTATGGTTGAGACTAGATTGGCCATGGGCTTTGCTGGGCACCTTGCAGCTGGCATGGGATGTTTCAGGTTTAGTTGAATACCCAAGTTCTTAATCACGTTCCTTGTTTCCTTCACTCCTGTACGGGTTTGTAGTCATGATTCAATACATAACTGACCAGAGAATGCTATTGTAAACTCTTCTGCAGATATATTGACCTAGACACACCACTTCTGCTGTCAGAGGACCCTGTTTTTGGAGGCTATGAAGGTACCCCTTAGTTTTATGGTGAATAATTATTCGTTCTTGTTTTTTTTTTTTTTAAAAAAAAGATAAAACTTTTTTATTAATCTTAACTCTGCTCCGTTGGTTTTGGAGCAAGTTACTGAATTGATCACTATCTTTTTGCCTAGTTGCTGGTGCTGTTTACAAATTCAGTAATTCAAGAGGTCATGGAGGCTTTCTTCGCTGGGATAATATGAAATGATGGTATATTTTCGTCTTGCTTTTACTCATATAACTGAGTTTAAATAGCCTTCACTAATTACATATTAAAATATTTTATGGAATTATACTATACCTGGTTATGATTAGTAACGCGTATGTTTTTAGGCAATCTATTCAACAAAAATCTTCCATTGCGAACCTTCGCAAATCTAACAGTTTTGTTGTGCATGTGGTGAATTAAGGAAAAATTCACATCATGACTATATCATCATGACTTCGCAGTTAAGTGTG
This sequence comes from Dionaea muscipula, assembly GCA_028571145.1. NCBI lineage: Eukaryota > Viridiplantae > Streptophyta > Magnoliopsida > Caryophyllales > Droseraceae > Dionaea > Dionaea muscipula. Next base: position 3,721 of record JAOWBR010129648.1, read on the forward strand.
CTTGGATTGGAGGATGAGTGGCCTTCTGGGAAGTGCTATCCAAGGTAGTCAATCACCATTTCAAGTTGGGGTTCCCCCTCTGACGATCTCCTCGGTCCCCAACAAGTTTATGGACTCTTTTCAGCCATTGAATTTCACAAATCAATGACGGAGATTATTCCCCTAAGGTTTCTTATTTCCCCTAGGGTTTCTTTCTTCCTTTTTTCTTTCTTTTTTTTTTTTTTTCAAATCTTCGTCATTGATTTGTAAAATCCAATGACCGAAAAATATTCGTATACTTTTTGATTTGTGGATGTCCGTAATGGAAGTTACCTGATCTATTCAAAAATTGTATAGTTTTTAACCCGTGCACCGCACGGAAAAATATATATATATACTAGGGGTAACCCGTGCACCGCACGGAAAAAAACTTAAAAAATTTTAAATTTTAAATTAAAAAAACTCTCTCAATCATCCCACCATCACCCCTCCCGCTCTCTCCCAATCCCATCACCCTCTCCCTATCCCATCACCCTCTCTATATTTATTATTATTATATACAATCTATACATACTTATATACATATACCTATATACACAATTCAAAATCATTGTCCAATATATTATAGATTTATTTCACTTTTTAGAACAGAAAATACACATGCTACCTATCAATAGTGAATGACTAGAGTACAGAACAATTGAAGTGTATGCTTACTTGGACATAGTTCATAAGAGGGACCATCTTCCTCATCATCAAGCACACAACCACCTTAGATGCCAAAAGGGAAAAAAAGATATTAATTAAATGAACAAAAGGAATCAATTGCTTCTTTTTCTTTCAACTCATTATTAATGTGACCAGAACTATCACAGTACCTTACTGAAATAACCAGACAACAAGGTGCTATGAGAACGCATGGGTTGCAAAAATGAGAAGAGTAAGTCCATTAGCTGCATTATAGGATAGGCGAAAGAACTCATATTGCCAAATTTACAACACGGTTTTTATACAGTAGTGCATATCTTCAAGACAAGAGATCGCTTTATTATGTATAGCCATACCTCCTCTTCTTCCACCAATGTCCTCAAAATAACATCAATTTCACAGGTAAATATCTCACAAGCAACAAAGGGGAACCTGTTCAAACAGATCAACAGAAACAGACATTACCTCAAACTGAAAGAAAATAACAGATGGTGAATGTATCTGAAGAAGACCAATGAGAATCCGAGAGGTTCCAATCTGTTTGTTAAGGGGACTACTTATTCTTCCAAAACTGAAACTACAGCTACTTCACTATCCCATATTATAACTTGTTTCGAGGGCACTGATGGAAAATTTACGCCTGTATAATTACTTATCCACATCCTCCAAGATAGCCAATGACATGCTCGGAAATCTGCAGCACGCAGAGAGACCATGCACCTGATCCACTTTGGTCAGGGATCAACCATTCAGAACACTTACAATGTTAATAACTAAAAAGGAACGGTGAACCTTGAAGACATGAGCTCACACCAAGAAAGAGAGCATGGATACAAGGCTAGTTTTATGCCCCGGAAAAATATGTCCACGAGTATTAGTTACCTTTAAAATCTACAATGAGTCACAATTACATCACCTAATTAAACTACAAACTCTTACACAATTCACCTAAATGAAAAAGATTTATTCTATCCAACCACTCCAGGTTTTGCAGAAAGTGATTCGGGACAGATGTTCTCACCATAAGCTAGCTAAAACTGGTTCCCGAACACTATCCAGCCCACGAGCAAGGTGGAGAGATAACTATGGAGTGGATTATTCTTTTCGGTAATTAGTTTGCTGTGTTAGTTTTGATTGCCCACTAGATTTGGAGAGATAGTGAAATAGTGGTTCCTTGTAATCGGGATTAAGCCCACGTAGTAGAGAGATCAGAGAACTGGGGCTGGGTTGTTATGTTTGTTCCCACTACTAGGGAGAGGATTTCCTATATATAGGATAATGCACTCCGTGGAAAAAGGGGGTGAAAAAAATGAGAAGCAATCCTTCTACGAAATCTTATCTTTTTGGTTCTATGATTCCCAGTTTTCTTTCTAGCTGTGTTTTGTCCGATCAGAAAGTGAACAAGAGGAAAAAGTATTGTCATCCCACTTAATGCATCCAAAACTCCAACAATGAATTTATCAGAGCTAAGTTTATAACAAGCACTTAGTATTGCTAAGGAATTACATACTTGAAGACTCGTTTGCTGTCAGCACCCTCTGGCGGTTCTTCAATTATATACTTCAATAGTTGCTCCACTTGTGCTCTATCACGGAGACTGATACATGCAAGTTAAATAGCTCAGCTATTAATACGCAGCAGGAAGGAAACATAAGTCTGTGCAATGAAAACTACAGTATTTATTACAAATTGATCAGGCGACTGTTTAGGGCTTTGCATTCTTGAATTATTTCTTCTTCATCCAGGAGCTCCTCGAGAGTGAAATTCTCCTTATCTAATACAGCATCCACCTATAAGAAAATCAGGGAAGAAAGCATCAGAATAATAAGTTTAACCCAGAAAAAAACGGTAGAGCTATCGCCATCGATTGCCAAGCCAATTTCAAGAGATGTTGCGTATAGTATGCATTGTAATTGCCTCAACAGTAGATAATTTTAATGTAACGCATAAGAATACGAATCCCAGTAATCAAGAAGCAACCGCCAATAGCTCAAGCAACCAACGAAATTCATTTCGCCGAAATGAAGAACCAGCAAGCAAAAACTAACACCATTACACGAACTGTCATTCCTTATTCGAAATTAAAGAACGGAATTGCCAAGCAAAATGACCGCAGTTGGAGATCTCAAGCACCGAAGCATACCAGGTGAAATCCATGCTATGTAGACAGAATTGATAAACCTACAAGTTAAGAAACTTACAGGCGATGAAGCAGACAAGGCAGTGAGCTTCCAAAACATATTCGATTAGCAATCGAGGAAGAGAGAGTTGAATCTGTGTGGAAATGGAGAGGGAGCTGGAGCTATGGAGGAAGAGAATCGAAGAGGAGATCGGCGATCTTGCCTTGATTTTGACTTTCGAAGAGAGGAGGTCGAGGACTGAAAGCTGATATTTGTGAAGAAAGAGCGGGTTCAATAGACGAAGAGGAGATGGAATAATGGGGGGAGAGGGAGAGAGAGGGAAAACCCTAAAATTTTGAGGGCCAAAGGGGCGCAGCAGGAGTGACAGAGACAGAAAGATGAATGAGATGATTCAGATGAGGAACACCTTTGACTATGCTTCTCTTTTTTTTAAATTTCTTGGATCGAAGAAGGGAGGAAATGGGCATATTTGGAAAAAAAAAAATCATATATCACGTAATTTATTTGATTAGATATTTTGCCGTAATTTATTTTCTATCAATTTAATAAATAATCGCAAAAAAAAATATTTTAACCTTCATTTATCACGAATTCGCTGAAAAAAATTATTGTTTTTCTATTCTCTCCCTTCTATTTTCCTCCCCTCCACTCAATCCAAACATTTGGATATTATTTTGTGGAATATTATATAATATATATCAAAGGTTTCATTATGAAATTGTCTATATTGTACAATTATTTTTTAAAAAAATATTTTTAATGATATCCAAAATAGATATATACACCGTCATTTAAACCCATATTTTAGAGATTCTCCTATAACCGTTATATTTGATAAATCAAAGTTTGAGTTTATATTTGAGTCGTGGTGCATGGGCTTAACAAAGAGAAATGAGGTAGGGTGAACCACTTGACGTAGCCGAAAAATAACGTAGGTGGGATCTGTCCAACTAGAATATCACATCCAACCAATCTACCCACCTCATTACTTATATAAATTTTATCACCGATTGTCCACACATGGGTGACAATTCCTTTGAGACTTGCGAGGCAGAGGGGAGGCGCCAAAATCCCAAGGTGGCACAACAACAGTAGAAGCAGTAACCCATAAAACACCACTATTCTGTGCAACCTGAGAGTAGGACCCCAAAATAAAAGACTATCAACATCCCCACACTTAGGAAACAATTTGGGACCCAAACGGAACACAGGTCGATCCCACTGAGAGCTACGAGCTCACCCCTAACACTACCACCAACCCCCTAAAGAACCTCATACACAATACTATCCAAGTTAAGAATAAAACTATTTACATTGTAATCGCACCTCTTCAGACTAGAAACGTACCAAGATGCACATTTAAAAATGACAAACTTCGTTACCTTCTTCCAACATGGAGCAACATTCGAAAAATGAGCCTCGCTTCAACATTTCCACACATGCCAAAGTATACTACCAGGGACAGCGTACTACATGGGCCGATAAGCTATCCGAACACTAAAACTTAACTTACCCAGCTCTTCAATAAGCTTAGCACAGTTCCAGGGAGGACCCCACTAAAACCCCACCATCTCAAGCACCTTGCCCACACAAGCTAAACTACCCAGCAGTGTAGCAACACATGATCTGTTGTCTCCTCCCCATGCCCGCAAAACACACAACTCTTAACCTCAGTCACCACCCCTTTACTTGCCAACCACGCTTTCGACTTGACCCCTTCATGCCAAACCATTCATACGAACGCTTGAATCCTTGGTGGGTTAATTTTATTCCACACAATCTTCAATCCATCTTCCCAATTACTCGCGTCTCCCACCACCCACTCATATGCTTGTTTAACTGTGAAACAATTTTGCGATCCACCCTTCCAACTCATACTATCCTCAACATCCCCCAGACGAGGAGCGTATTCCATTGCGTCAAATAAGGTCTGAAGCTGTGTAATTTGTCTTGGCCCAGGTTCCACCCGAAACAGTATATCCCAACTATTCCTTCCTAATGCATTCGTTCTCACATTCTGAACTATAACTGAACGCCCATCAACAACATTAGCGAAGATTCTTGGAAATAATATCTTTAGTGGACGGCCCCCAACCCATCTATCATACCAAAACCGGATCAACCCTCCATTTCCCAACTTAATTAAGAATCGCATTCTCGATGAAAAATGACCACAAAGTTGGACGCCTCCTTTTAATCCCCATAATATCTATCCAAATTGTATTTACACCCTCACCTCGACTTGGCATGCTAGGAAATCAATCCTTCTCATCAATCTTGTAGATATCACAAATGATTCGTCACCACAGTGCAGTCCGATCTTTGCCAAACCTCCATAACCATTTTAAGAGCAAGAAGTCATTCATTACTTGCAGGTCTTTCACCTCTAATCCCCCCACAGTCTTTGCCTTGGTAATATTCTTCCATTTGATCATATGGAGTCTACGTCTGTCTGTAGAGTCGTCTCACAAAAACCCAACTTTAATCTTGTAAATTTCCTTTGCCACCCCTTTTGGGAGCTTGGACATAGAGATATAATACATAGGGAGGCTACTCAAAACCGATTTGATCAAGACTACTCTACCAGCCATGGATAGATACTTCCGCTTCCAACTAGCCAATCATTTTTTACATCGGTCAATAACGGGCTTCCATGTTTTAACGAGTCTTAGGTTCGCCCCCAATGGTATTCCTACATAGGTAAAAGGTAGTTTCTGAATCCTACACTGGAACACAATTGCTAACTCTTGAACTTTACTCTCGGAAATCCCTATTCCACAAAACTGCACTTTTCTGAAAATTAACTCAGAGGCCTGACATGATCTCAAAATATTTTAAAATGAGTCTAAAATTCTGAACTTCTGAAGTACTATCATCGCAAAACAAAATTGTATCGGCGAACTGTAAATGCGACACCCACACATTACCTGACCCGATTTGCAACCCCTTTATCAGCCCTACCTTCTTAGCCCTTTTCAACATCCAGTTTAAACCCTCGGCTACAATAATGAATTATAAAAACGGTGAAAGGGGATCACCTTAACTTAGACCTTTTCCCATTTGTACAATCCCAGTTGGAGACCCGTTCACTAAAATTGAGAGTGAAGCCGACGCCACACAAGCTTTCATCCAACCTAACCACTTCTCACCGAATCCCATCAGTCTCATCATGTTCAAAAGATAATACCAATTAACGCTATCATATACCTTTTCGAAGTCTAATTTCACTATCACCCCCGACTTCTTTCTTAATCTTAACCAATTAATTACTTCACTAGCAGTAAGCACCCCATCCAGAATATTTCAACTCCCAACAAAAGCGACTTGAACTTCCCCGACAATTGAATGAATACATTTCTTAATCCTACCCGAAAAAGCTTTTGCCAAAATCTTATAAACACTACCAACCAAACTAATCGGTCGAAACTCCTTCAACGTAGTAGGATTCGTACCCTTCGGGATTAAAGTAACGAAGGACGTTCTAAGCGCTCCCAAAATCTGTACATTTGAATAACATCCTCTAAAGAAAGCCACCACATCGTTCTTAACCGTGCCCCAACATCATTTATAGAATGACAAATTGAATCCATCGGATCCTGGTGCTTTGTTCCCATCAAAACACTTAACTGCTGCCCAGATCTCCTCCTCAGAAAACTGAACTTCAAGACTTACTGCAGTATCCCCATCTAATTTAACACTAACTGCATCCTCGAAACATGGTCTAATTTTCCAGCTTCCATGGAACCTATTTCTAAAGAACTCCTGCACCCTAGCTTTCATCTGGTAAGGCTACTCAATTAACCGTCCATCAATTTGTATCGAGTCCAAGAAATTCACATGTTGTCTATAACTAGCAAGCAGTGGAAAAAACCGAGTGTTCTTATCTCCTTCCATTTGCAATTTAACTCTAGATTTCTGAAACCACAATCTATCTAGCATCCTTTGTAATCTTCCTCTTTCTTATATTAAGTTCCGCCTCGAAATCCATTCAGGGAGCAACAACCTTCTACTTTCGGCATATAATGAGTTTTTATTTTTACCAATTATTTATTAGGGAGTACGTTGATTTCTTCTTATAAAATTCGATTCCAGGTACTAAAATTACAAGATTTGAAAAAAGGAAAATAAAAGCGAAACTATACCTTAATTGTGTATTTTATATAATTAAGGTTACAAGAGAGAATATATATAGATGTTGAAAATCATTTCAAGATGCTAAATACTGATGAGACTATGAAATATGAAACAAAATATCCGTGGAGGCAACCACTAGTTCACATCCATCCTTGTTCAATGGAAACAAACACACATCGTAAGAAAAATTTTAGTGATCGAGGGGAACACTTTGCAGCACAACGGTCTCCATCGTGAGACCCGGCCCAAACCCGAAGAGGACACCCCAATCCAGGCCTTCTCCAGTGGTCGGCTTTCCTTGATCGATCGAGCTCTTCCGCATCTCATCAAGGATGAATAGCACGCAGGCGCTTGACATGTTCCCGTACTCTCGGAGGACATGTCGGGAAGCCCGGAGCTTCTCCTCCTTGAGCCCGATCTTGGCTTCGACCTGGTCCAAGATAGCAGGCCCGCCCGGGTGGGCGACCCAGAATATGGAGTTCCAGTCCTCAATGCCCAGCGGACTGAACGCGTCGTTTAGGGCCTTCTCAATGTTGTTGGATATGAGTCCGGGCACGTCCTTGAGGAGGTGGAAGGTGAGCCCCACCTCGCGGAGGTGGCCGTCGATGGCCCCCTCCGAGTCCGGGAGGAGAGTCTGTGAGGTCCAGACGAGACGGTAGAGCGGGCGCTCAAAGACGGGATCCGGGTCAGCTCCGACGATGGCAGCGGCGGCGCCATCGCCGAATAGGGCCTGGCCGACCATGGAGTCGAGGTGGGTGTCACTGGGCCCGCGGAAGCAGATGGCGGTGATCTCAGAGCAGACGACGAGGACGCGAGCGGAGCGGTTGTTCTCGACGAGGTCCTTGGCGAGGCGGAGGGCAGTGCCTCCGGCGAAGCAGCCCTGCTGGTAGAGCATGTAGCGGTTGACAGAGGGGTTGAGGCCGAGGAGCTTGGTGAGCTGGTAGTCGGCTCCGGGCATGTCAACGCCGGAGGAGGTGCAGAAGACGAGATGGGTGATCTTGGACTTGGGTTGGCCCCACTCCTGGATGGCCCGCTGTGCTGCCTCTTTTCCCAGCTTTGGGACTTCCACCACCACCATGTCCTGGCGGGTGTCGAGGGAGGAGGCCGTGTGGGCACACATGTTCTGGTTCTGCTTCAGCAGCTCCTCTGTCAGGTACATGTACCTCTTCTTGATCATCGACTTCTCACCTGCAAATATCCATGTCCCAAACGCCAGGGGAATCGAACAATTCAATTCAATGACTAGAATAAATGGGGTCAAAAGAAATCCTGATATACCTAAAATGCATGGCTTGGTTATATCTCGACGTGATAAAGCTGGCAAAATAAAAGAAATTGATGATATGAAATATTTGAGATGAACATGACGATGATCATGAGCCGATTAATAACATTAAATTAAGCAGAGATCGAATTAATTAAGATGATCGATGAGGCCCAGTCCAGACATCATTACACATGCGCTTGAACTTGTCTTTGAGATGAGTCATGTGATCGCTGTTGGTGATGCGGAAGTAGTAGTCGGGATAATCAGACTGGTACACACAGTTTGGCGGGTTGGCCGTTCCAATGGAAAGTATCGTCGCCGACCCCTCAGATCTCTGCGCCTTACGGATTTCTTCCACCGTTGGTGCCATTGTTCTCCTGCTAGTGCTAGCTTGCTCTTTGCCTTCTGTTCTCCTAGTCCCAGTTTCTACTGCTGCTCCACTAATTAAAGAAGACATCTTCAAATTTTCTGTTCTTCCAATTTAGTGTTATTAGAGAAAAACTTTGATCGAAGAAGCTCATGTACATTGCATGAATAATAACTAACTTTCTAGCTGCAAAATTTGGTTTTTCTTTATATTCTGAGTTTCATGCAACTGAGAAATGAGTAAGAATAGAAATTTCCTTTTGAGATTTTCTATCCTAACGTAACTCTCACGAAAGAATCTTCTTAGACTATACCGTTAAGGGAGGAAGAGAAAAATGAATAAAAACTACACCTTTTTCAGTTGAATTTCTCGCTACTTGGTTTCTGTGCAATCGTCTCTAAAAAAACTCGTGGCTGGTAGGTGCCCGCAGGGCCTTCTTCTGCTCTTGGCGTACTATATAGGACTTATTGCAGGTTTACCTACACACACCAAGGAAATTAAATAGAAAAGTAGTGCACAAGTTTTTCTCATGTTCCGAGTTCCCCTTAAATAAGGAACTAGCGTAGTGGGTAAGCACAAAATTAAGTCTTACTTCCTCATGTGGTACATTCCCCATAATGCTACTCGACTAATTTAAGAAGGCATCATCAATTTTTATTTTCTTCCAATTTAGTGTTCCAAGAGAAAAATTTTGATGGGAGAATTTCATGTACATTGCATGAATAATTTCTATATATTCTTGTATCTGTAAAATTTGATTCCTTCTTAACGGGAATAGAAATGGTATGGAGAATCAGGAATGTACTCCCAATTCCTAATAAAAATGTGATATGAATGATGGGAAAAAATGAGTATAGTTGAGAGATACGATAAGAGCATCTGTGTTGCCCTATTTTTTTCCTGACATATTTAGTAATGTGTTAAGTACAACCGTGATTTTTTTTCCTAGTTTATCGGTTGACATTGTGCTTACAAATACAATGTATGGTTATGAACTGCTAGGTATGTTAGATTTGACCCCTTGTGATCAAATGGAATGTAAGACCATAAGTTGCAATAAATTCACTAGTCCTATTTTGTTTGCATGGCATGGGTTGAAAATGAGACGAGGATTAAGCACATATTTTATTATTACATCCTTCACTAGATCAATTTGCATAAACTCTTCCATTATGGTTGTTGAAATTTCTATTGAGAAACTCTCTCTTTAGTTAAGCGTATAATTTTTAGACATTTATGGAAGCTATGCATCAAAATGGGTTTGGCTTAAATTACAAACATCTTTTGACATCTTAAAAAGGAAATAGCATGCAAATAAAAACGAACAGAAGAAGTGCAATTTACCTTTACAATTATTGTGTGGTTTACAAACAATTCTGCTAGGGAGCCAGGAATTAGACACGAAAGTAGACACCCAAGGGGGGGGGAGTGAAAAAATTTTATGTTAAAAATTTTACTGTCAAAATTTTACGGGAAAAAATTTCCGATAAAATTTCACAGTAAAATTTCAATGTAAAAATTTTATTGTCAAAATCTCAATTTAAAATTTCATTGTAAATATTTTATTGTCAAAATTTTCTACAAAAAATTCAATGTAAAAATTTTAGGGTAAAAAATTCACTACAAAATTACCCCC
>JAOWBR010129759.1:0-13949 GCA_028571145.1 Dionaea muscipula
GTGAAGAAGTCAAGGCGTCGCCCAAAGCCTATGGCGAGACCTTAACCCATGGCGACGCCGTATGACTGAGGCGACCATCTGCCTTGCCGCCACCTGTGTCTGCTACTCAGTTGAATACAAGCATTCAATCAACGAGACATACAAGCACTTAAGATATTCAAGGCAAGCAGAATTTAAAGGAAGAAGCATTCAAGCAGATAAAGGGAAATGCAATTGAAGGCAGAAAATGTTAAGTACAGAACTGATGTTTTAAAATATTTTTATCAAGAACCCAGGTAAATCGGAATAATTGTTTCAAGGGAATGCAAGCATGAAAAAATCAACTCTGGGCAGGTCCTTCAGATGGAGGGGGGCCGTGAAGTTTTGCGCAGACAGGGCAGTCAATATGGGGCTCAGAAGAGGAGGGTGCAGGAGCATCAACGTCATCACCAGCTTGAGCCTCCTACTCTAATAGCAATTCTAGTGGTGGCCTTTCAGTTGACACCCTCTTCGGCCGCCACTCTTCTGGGAATGACTTTTCCTCAGGAACCTTAAGGCCGGCAGTGTCTTTAGGATTAAGAACATCGAGGATTTCAATCTTGCCAGCCTTTCCGATGGCCCTCTTAGCCTGCATCTTTGCCAAGCTGAACCCATATTCGTAGAAGTCATGGAAGATGTCTCCAATGGCATTGTCATAGTTGTCAGTCTTCACGAATTTATCGATGAACATCGCCTCAGCGTCAGCAACATAAGCAGCCAATGACTTTTTCAACTCTTGATGTTTTGCTCGGTTATACCTCACCAATGTCTTCAGCTTCATCTCCTCAAGGTTAGCGGCCAACATTTGTTGTTGATGCTTAGCTTCAGTTTCTCTAAGGAACTTGGCCTCATCTTCCCTCTACGTTGCTAACTCTCTCTGCCTCTTCTCTTCTTCCTCCAATTCTTTATATTTCTTTTCCAAGGCTTCATACTTTTTCTTCGATTTCTTACTGTCGTCAGCCATTGAAGAGATAGTGGCATGCCTTTGATTCAGAGCCTCGGCGGCAGCCTCAGCCTTGCCCCTCTCATGCATGAAGTTATTGTGAGCATTATTAAAATTATTCTCCATGGCAGTCATCTGCCTCTTGGCAGTCTAAGACCTCCTCTCAGTGCTTCGAAATGTATGGCTACTGTATTCGCCAAATCCACATCAACTATAGTGTTGCCCGGCCTGGGTACAATGTACTGATAATCCGCTGGCAACGAGAATGCGTCATTGAAATCCTCTATTTCGTCGGCAGTAAGGACGGATGTAGCTTCGGTGATATGCCATGCAGAGGCATCGAAACCCGACGAACGTGTGGCATTCTTCTCAATGGCCATCACTGATGAGTGAGCATTAATCAAAATCCAATTTTTATTTCTGCCCTAATCGTTAATATTCTTTATCAGGATGCACGATGAAATTGGAACAGAAGAAACAGAAGAAGTTGCAAATTGATAGGGAAATTACGTGTTGCTGCTCAGAATCAAGGATGGAAGAAGATCCGTGTACTAAATCGCAAGCAAATCACCCACCTAATCGGCTCTGAAGTTGCTTTGAAAATCGCTAACACTTAGGGTTTTGAGAATTTCAGAAATCGCGTGCAGAAGTCCAAGCATCGAGTTCGGGTTTTATTATGAGGAAGATGATGGGACACCCGTTAAATTAGCGGGAAATCAATTTGGAAGCCTAACGGACTTCGGGACCATAATAATTAATTCGATCCAAGACAGGTCCGTTCCTCTTACTCAGCGTTTTAATTAAATTACCGCCGAGATGGCGTTGTTTTAAGTTGGGGGGAGGGCTTGATGCCACGAGTCATTTTGAAACCCAACGCCATGGCATATTTTTTGCCATAACGCCAAGCTTTGAAATTATGACTGGCGCCATGGTGTGATTTCACTGTTTTGACGCTTCCTGTGTTGTTTGTATTAGTTTGTTTTCTTTATTTCTTTTGTTTCGGTTAGTTTGTTTATTTTGTTTTTCCTGCTTTAGCCTACCTAAACTTATGTTTTCATGACTATTTTGCATTCTATCCTTTTGTATTTGTTCTTCTCTTTAGTTTTTTGATTATGCCAGTTACACTTGCGACCATGTTCAAGCTATGAAGTAGAGTGCAGTACACTTCACCTTCGCCATGGTAAGATAGTCTTGATACCTTGTAAAGGTTGAGCCTTTCTGATACTCCTGGAAAAATCCCGGGGGCGGTGAGCACCTAGGACCCTCCAAAAGTGATCATCAAAGTCCCGGTCCGATCGGGATGAGGCGGCTCCAGCCGGCGGAGCGGACCCGGTCGGCACGGGGGAGGAGTGAATGGTGATGCGAAGGTGATCCCGACCCGCTTCGATGTGGACCTGAGATAGACGAGCAAACACGTCAGAGGGTACCCCGGGGAATGACCCCGGGGAAACCGCTCCGATGCCTAAGTCAGCAAGTGTGTAAAATGACCGGTCGCTCCTGCGTGCGAGGAGTACCGGGAAATGCGGAAGAGAGAGAAAGAGAGTGCAAGAGAGAGAAAGTGGACCGGTTGGGCGCGGTTGGTCAAACCGGGTCACGAAGGGCGAGAAAGCGGGCCGGTTGGGCCCGGTTGGTCAAACCGGGTCAAACCGTGTAAAAAGGGCTTGTGCGGGATTTTTAGGGTCTCCGGACGAATTTTAGGGGGACTCGGTGGTGAAAGTGGGTAAAAAGGGCCTAAACCCTAATTTTAGGACTAGTGGAGGAATTTAGGTTATTCAAGTTGAGTGGTTAATGAGTTTAAGGGTTAATGGGTAAATTGGCCCATGTTTTGTGACCGCTTAAGCCTATTTTAATGAAGTTGGGCCTAGAAACCCTCAACTCAAAAGGCCTGATTCTATATATTGGGCTCAATCCGTTAATGTTGGGCTTAGTTTAATATTGATTGGTTTAAACGGATGCAGCTATAAAGCCTAGTCTAAATATCAACATCTCTGGCCCAAATGTAGTTGAAGAGCTGGCCCAAATACAAATAACTTATTGACCGAAGTATTGTGTTGACTGGATCTGAGAAGTCGGTTCTTCATCTTCCTCCTCAAGCTTGAAGACGGCAGCCATAATGGTGGAAGGAAATGAAGGACTTGGAAAGGAGGAATGGAGGTCGGCCGAATCCCGAGCGAGCCAGTCCCGAGCAAGCCATTTCCCGAGCGAGCCAATCCCGAGCAAGCCAAAACCCCGAGCGAGTCGGCTCCCGAGCGAGCCAATTTTCCGGACAGATTCTGGTGATGAATCACGCCGGAGAGGCAGCTGTGAGAGAGGACCCGAGCGAGTTCCGGGCAGGTCAAAACCCGAGCAAGTCACTGATCCCGAGCGAGTCAACTCCCGAGCCAGCGATGGATGATTCCCGAGCAGGCTGCTGCATCGCCCCTGAGCAGGCTGTGAGCTTCACTGAGCGATAGGGAGATTGAACCCCGAGCGTGCAAATCCCGAGCATGTCATGGAGAGCCCGAGCAAGTTCCAGGGCCGAGCAAGTTTATGGAAGTCCCCGAGCAGGTCTTGTGCCTCTGTCCCGAGTGAGCCAATGGAGATAGGAGTTGAACAGGTCTGAATGGCGATGGATCTGGATTGGTGTACCCGAGTGGGCTGAATTCCCGAGCGTGTTGATGATGGTGGCGCCGAGCGTGTTGATGATGTGCCTCACCCGAGCGTGCTGTGCTGGAGGATCACCGAGCGTGTTCGCCGAGGATGCCTCCGAGCGGGTCAGCCGGCAGAGCACTGTAGCTCTCTCCCAAGAATTCCCCTTCTCAAATAGTGATGGGTTGGGTATTTATAGTGGAGGCAAAATAGGTAAAAGTGGGCTCACTAAAGTGTTGGGCTAGGTTAATCCAACTAAAATTAATGGGCCAGTCAAACAAATGATTTGGGCCAGTTAAAGGAGAAGAAAATTGGGCCGGTCAAAGAGGAGGACCTGGGCCGGTCAAAGAGGACGAATTCGGTCCGCACGAAAGAAACTTTGGAAGGCCCGTTTGGGCTCGTTTTAATTCCGATTGACGAACGGTTTGCGCCCACGCGCTCGTGGTGACATGGAGAATTTTTCAGGACGGGTTTGGTCGGGTTTTCCCGGGATTGACCGGGGTTGACCGGGTTTGACCAAGAACTTGGGTTCGACTAGTTAAGACCGTACGGTCCAATCTCGGACTATTTGGCCACGTGTCTCGAAGGGATTTTTCCCCGATATCAATTCATTTACTCACTATCCACTTATATATTATTCATTCCACTATTAATCTACTATTATTCAATCTCAATCATTGATTTGATAAATAACTGAAAAATATTATAAATAGTGTTGCCAAAGGTCCAAAAGTGTTGCTTCGTTATCCATCCCAATTTATAATTAAAACAACGGTTATAATTTAAATTTGAAAGCAAAAGCACAACTCATACATAAGATGCATTCTTCGGTTAAGTTGGAGCGGAAACGGTGAACTTCCCTGACAAGCTTCCCACTATCATACTTCCCACCCATCTCCTCCCCTCGTGTAAAATCTTCCCTGCAAAAGAAGAAGAACAAACAACTTTCAGTACTCGATGACCACGGCGTCTTCGGGTATGGAAGTTGGACAATCGTCGTCTGGATCTAACCCATCTGATGATGTTTGGGCCCAACTTGGTAAGTCTTCATTCATCTTTGTCTCTTTGACAAACGTTTTTTTTTTTTTTTTTTTTTAAATGTCAATTTCGGAGTTCATGTGTTCCGTGTTCATCACTATTTGTTTGTAATAAGCGGAAGCTTTCTCGATTGCGAATCCATGAAAACTTGGGAGAAAAAAAGCCTTGTTTGCTTTTGTGGGCATTTTGTCCGAGTGCGTACGTATTAAATTATGAAGGACATAAGCAATCTTGATTCTGTTTTTTTTTTCCCCGAGAATTTGAAGAATTTTCCGGTGACCTACATGTATATTATCATGCCACTAGGTTTTCATGATGGAAAATTAGAATATGAGTCCACCATTCATTTCATTGGGTGCCTAGGGTTTTAGATTCCCAGAAAAGAAATCCTATTGATCTATCCCGATTGCAGTGCCATGGTCGAGCTGGTCTTGGTGACTAGTGATGAAATAGATCCTTTGAAGTGGCATTTGGATTATACGTACACCCAAAACTTGTCAGTGGGGGGAGAGGAAGGAACAGGGAGTCTAAAAGAGGAAAAAATGCGGTTCAATTGTGCATGCTGGAACATGTACAATGTTGTCTACAGCAATGATTTTCTGCCCCATAGTGTTGATTTATGTACCCTGTGGAGATCTGATGTAAGATTAATCAGTTTAAGTGTGTAGTTAGTATGACCCAGAAATTTTCTGGTAGGTTTGCAGTTCAAGTGTGGGCTTCGAAGTTCCTTCTGTAGGTATAAAGACCCACCCCGTCCCAATTGATATTCAAAATGATTTGAGATGACATAGGAATGAATACCCATGCAAAACATGGGTCGGACTCAGGGAGTCTTGAGAAGTGCTAGTACCACATGAGACACATTTTACAATGAGGTCTTTTTGGACTAGAGAATTTCCCTGGGCCTGGACATGATTGGAAGAGTATGGACTATTTTAATGCAGTTTTTTGCTTCTCTCGTCGTTACTTTTTCTGCTGTTGCAGTCCCAAGCAATTCAGGATATCCGAATGTTGAAATCAGATCCAGAGAAACTTTAATACATTCAGAGGTTACTTCTACATCTTCTGATAAGCGTGAGTGGTGCCAGATTACAAGGAACTCAGATCTTTGTTCTGCCACCCTGAAGAATACAAGGTATGCTGGATGATTTGGAATACTAGGCTTCAAACTTGATCTATAACAATACTTTACTCCCTTTGCTTTTAGGATATTACAAAATGAAAGCCAAAAACAGAGATAAAAAGTTTTACTGAATTTCAGTGATCACGTATTCTTTCCAAACATTCGTTTGAACCTTTATATGGGAGATTCCCCCCTGACTCCCCTCAAACTTCTTCCTACTTTGATGGGGAGGTGTTGAAGGGCTTATATCTAGTAGAACATTCCTCTCAAACATGAAATCCCGTTAAAGGTTTCTCATAGTCATGTCTTACACAGTTTTTGACAACTTTAAACGAAAGTGGTAGGTGTAAAATTTGGATGGATCTGTTGCTCGGATAAGGAGGGACTTCTTTATGAGGACTTCTTTATGAGGCTAATTTACAAGAGGAAGTTAGAGTGACTGGGTGGCAAGAAGTGAAGACAGTGTGAACATTGTTTTCTATTTAGTATATGATCATGAGGTGAAGGCTATATGATGCACCTTTGCTCTGGACCGTTATCCCACTTTCTGAAAGATCGTCTCCATTAGAAGTTCCTATTCTCCTGGTTTAGGTTGTTTTGTTGCTCCTTCATTGGCCTTTCCTATATTTTATGACCATATTTTTCTTTTTGTGAGTAGTGTGTGTTAGGTAGCCGACAATGAACGTAGTATATCTGTCGGATCTTCTGTGCATTGTATCTTTAACGATTACGTGCGGCCTACCTCACCTAGTGAGATTTGGTCTTGATGATGATGATGATTTTTCTTTTTGTGAACTAGTTGATGTATAGCTAAAAGGTCGATGTATAATATGCATATTGTTTGAATCTTTTGTTTGTCGTTCCACTTTACCTGTAAAAATATTTGTTTTTGATTTGTCTGTTTGTAAATACAGCCCAAATATGATTCTTGTTGATGGTATTTCAATCCAAAAAGATGGTGTTGCGGGGATTAATTGTGGATCCGAAATTGTACCTGGTTCATCTAGAGAAGGTTGGTGTCTTAACCCACCTTTTATGTGACATTTGAAGGGCTTCTTATCCTACTCTGCTACATGGCTGTTATTAAATCACCGGCGCCCTTACCTGAACATTTGTGTGTATATATATATATATATTAAATCTAAAAAAATATAAAAAATAATTTCCCCCCCTACTTCTCTCTCCATCTTTCTTTTACTTTTTCACCTCTCCAACCTCTTTTCTTACCTTTCCCTTATTTGATGTGACATTTATCTTTTTCACAACTTATCCTTATAATTTAAAAACTAAATAAAATGTAATATAGATATATTCTTTTCATTCTGGGTCAATACAACATGGCTATATTTTGATTGATTAGCGAGTACCAGATGTCCTGACTTATGAACTGAAATATAAGCCCAATGACTATATCTATTTTCATAACAAGGGAATTAAGAGGATCATAGGTCTTTGACTTGCCAAACGACTTTTGAATGTGCATGCAAGTGCAAGTATTTCTGCTTGCTTCTGGTTTCAAGTAGACATTGCAGTTTAATTACTTCTTTCTTTGTCTAGGATTCCTGAGCTACAAATTTACCGTAATGCCAGTGCAAGAGGAGCCTCACAATAAAAAATTGTCGGTAGGTTCCTATTACAGATGTATTAATGTGACTGGGGCAGTTACGTTTTGCAATGCTAATATTTTTAACTTGACTTCTATGTAGATCTTTCTTGAGGTTGAGCACACAAAATGTGGTATTTGCTTGAATGTCTGGCATGATGTGGTGACTGTAGCTCCTTGCCTTCACAATTTCTGGTTCGTTTTTCATCAATATATATTTTTAGTCCAAGAGTCCAACTGTTCAAGCTTTGTGATAACTCTTCTTGAGGATAGTTTAGTAATCATCCTTGTTGGCTCCAGCAATGGATGTTTCTCAGAGTGGTTGAGGAGGTGTCAGGAGAAACATTCAAGTGTACTGTGCCCTCATTGCAGATCAGTCGTCCAATTTGTTGGAAGAAACCACTTTCTGCACAGTATTGAGCAGGTGATTCCTTGGTTTCTCTTATATACAACTAAGCTTTGGCTTCTGAATCTTAGTTCCTGTTTTTGGAGATAAGAAGATTATATGGCCGGATCATGTTCTTTTCTAGATTGATTATATTCTCAAAATAATACACTAGTCCTTAGATTTGGGCTGGCATGATTTTTGCAGCTTATTCTTTCATTTCTTCTTTTGCCTGTTTTATGTACTGCTCTCTTGTAAATGCGACTATGGTTGTTCTTCACACAAAGGTTCATTGGAAAAACCTGTTTACCATCCATTTTTCAGCTTGCATGGTTGTTACTTCCTTCATTTCTGCCATGGTTGAAGTTATTTAATAATTACTTTTTGGAATTAAACTAGCATGCTAATGTGCTTGCAGGATATCTTGTTGGCTGATGCTTCATTAAGGCGCTCGGCAGAAGAACTGGCAACTTTAGACAAATATGCATCCATAAAATCAAACCTTGTGAGTTTCTCTACATCAAATAGTAGAAATATTGTGCTAAGGGGATCTGGTAACAGAAGGTAAAGATAAGAGGGGTCGGATAGTTTAAGAAACTGCTCTTTTTTTCCCTTTTAAAGTATTTACAGTTTTGCACCCGTGAGAACATTTCTGCTTCTTGTTTCACCTGCTAAATGGTAAATTGTTGAATTGGCAAACTACCACCACTTTATGATTAGATGTTGTGGTTTCTAATTTAAACATCTCTCGTTTCTTTGTTTCCTTATCTTTAGTAGAAATTAGCATCTGTTCATTTGCATTTGCACCAGCATTGTGCATTAGCCAAATTTGATGGTTATGTTGCAACATTACATCTCTACATTGCCAGTGTGCCAATAACGATGTTTTTTTCATTTTTTGTGTTAGGCTGTCTGTAGTCGAACAAGGAGTTCTAGAAAGAGGGCCCACTCTGTTGTTTCTTCAGAAAGTGAGGATAGTACACTGCCTTATGATGAAAGTAGTGATGTGGAGTTACTGGAGTTCGAGTACCCTTGCCGTCAATGTGGTATGGAAAATTATCTATTCAACGCGTCTGCTAAAATCATGCCAACAAAAGACCCTTTTGTACTGTGTTATCAGATCATATTCTCAAGTTTGGTCATCTTCGTATGAGTTTGAATGGAAAGGTTAACTTCAATGGAAAAGTTTCCACTCTAATTCTTAGGTTTTTTGTGTGCACGTGCTTCTGAGTCAGGGTCTTCACCTTATGTGTTCATCAAATTCTAATCTATGGTTCACATGAACCTGATTGTATCATCCCCAATTTCATTGTCTTTGAATTTCATTCTTACAAAATGACAAGGTTGTTGATATGTCTTCTAAAGCAACACATGTAACTCCTTTTAAAATAAAAGCCTTTTCTGTTACTCCTTCACCTGAGCTTAGTCTTCTTTATTGGACAATGCTGTTCCGTTGATCATGATGAATGCGGTTGTTGTTGAGAAAAGTGTTGATGGATTTCAGGCAGTGAATATGGTGGCTTTCGTTGCAGCGAGAGTACTATTCATCTACAATGTCAAGGATGTGGAGGAACTATGCCCTCCCGATCTGATATTACGATGCCTCAACATTGTAAGTTGACACCGCATGTGATATTTATTACTAGCATGAATGCACCAATTAATAAATCCATAGAGGCATGCACAAAAACTGAAGGTTATACTTACCTTTTGCCCTGATCATGGTGATTGATACTGGAAATACAGTTTTTTTTTTTTTTTTTATTGGAACTTTTGACATCGGATACGCGAGCTATCATTAGCCTTGTTGGTGGTACTGGGGATGATAATAAATTGGAAATATGGTAGCAACATCAATGATATTGTTGTTGGTTCCTCTTACATTGTGCTCGAGTAGTTTAATATATTTCTTATATGAATGGAAAAGGTATTTATAGTAAATGAACCAAGTACTAGATCTTTTCTCACTTATCACTCGGATCTTCTCTCAAGGGACTTATTATAACTACCTTCGCAGGTTTAGGATGTGATGGAGCATTTTGTGGAGCTTATTGGCGGGCCCAGGGAGTTTCTGGAAATGACTATCTCCCATTCTGCTACCAGGATCCATTTAAATGTGTATGCTCTATTTTCTAGCTTTCACTTATACTGGCCATTGGGAAAAGATCTGATTCTAATGTAGTTGGAACTCTCATGTTCATCCATCGACTTTTTGTATCTTAAAATGTTTAATCTCCTGCCTGGGATTTTCGAAATTCGTCCTGATTCTAGTCACAAGAGCTTATTCTGCCTGAACTTTTTCTTTCCAGTTTCCAGGTTTCACTTTTTTCACCAATAGTTGTTTTCCTTGCTCAATATTTTGTGTATGAAAGGAAAATTGCGAATTACTTATGTTTGAATAATTTCTGTCTCTCTCAATATTTTCTCTTTTTTTTTGGAATGATGCACGAACTAGAAGTGAATGGTGTAGTCTAGCCGACCACTGGTGGGATAAAAGGTTTGGTAGTTGCTGTTGTTTGGAATGATGCACGATAATTTTATTCATTTGACCTAATTGAATTTTTTTTTGGTGTGCAGATCTCAGAACGTACCATAAGCAGAATACCTTTTCCTACTCATGAAAGTAATCTTTACGAACAAGAAGTATGCTTTTCAGTAATGCAAAGTATTTGACTGTCATTGCTATATTCATCTAAAAAAATGTTTTTATGCCTTCTGTTTTTTGTTTGTAGATCACAAGAAAGTCTATAACCCAGATGGGAAGGACATTGCAGGATGTTGTTTTAGAGTGGGTTGCAAAGTTGGACAGGAGAGAAATAGGTAACAGTATTTGTTTCTGCATGTACTAAACCTCAAATGATGTCAGTGCTACTATGAATATCCGCTGCTTGAGTTTCCTCTTGAAAGAAAGAAGCGTTGTCGGGATTGAGGATATTTTGAAGGGTTGTAATTTCTCAAATGTTTTCCTTGCTATTTCTCAAATGTTCTCTGGAGATCAATCCAGAGAACCCCCTATCACAGAGGAACAGGGATGAAGCCAAGTTTAAAGTGGGGTTTTGTTGGATATTAAACTTGTCTTTGTATATTTAAATATTTTTGTTTTGTGTCATGTGCCTATCACGTGAGACTAATATTTCTAGGTCTTGGGTTATTGCTTTTAGAATGAGCCTGTAGAGAATAGAAGTGAAGTTGTTCCAGAAATTTGCCTCTCATCTCTTGGAGTACCATCTCCTCTCCTCTTCCCTCTAAATCTAATCTCTCCTTGCTAATTCAAATCCAACACTTATATGTCCCAAAATGCTTGATGCATCTCTTCAAGGTATATAACTGAACCACTAGTTATTTTCAGACTGGAAGTTGAAATTTGGCTTCTTGGAAAGTCCCAAATTTAAAGTGTGTGACTGGAGAATTGCAGTTTGTCCACCCTCACCTCCCTCTTCTTTTTTTGGCACTTGTATGTTATGTGAGGCTATTTTTTCGATAGATAAGTGGTCCTAAAGACATCTGTGAATTGGCAACTACGTACGGAGTCTGTGGCTTCAAGACATTTTGGAATGGAAACAATGAAATAGGCACCATTACTTACCAGTATATAGTATTATGAATGCAGAGAGGGTACATTACAACAAAATATGCTATTTATTCTTATTTGTAATGTTGTACAGATCGCACGAGGTTGCCACTGAATCATGCTGAGATGATAACTGGTGGCACACATCTTTGCAAGTGAGTGTTCTCTCCATGCATGCTTTGCTTTGGTTCTATTTTGTTTCCCCTTTCTCTTCTGGTGTCTCTGTATATATATCTCTTGGCTTGGCTTGGCTCTATTATTGAAATTCCATATATCCTATTTGCAAATGGTTTCTTTTCTTTTATTGTAATGATGACTAACGACTAAGGCATGCACAGCACGAACCACTTCAAATGGGGGCCAGCCAATCCAATAGTTGTTCTATGATCACTTTTTCTAAGCCCTTGGCCTTTGCATTCCTTATATGTCTGTCTCATCTTCCTTGTGTTGGTTTTTGGCTCATGGTTTTATTGTACATCATCATCACATCACATGTTGGTTCTTCTACCTAACCTGATCTTCTCACCAATAAGTCCTCCATTTTTCGATCATGCAGCGTTTGTTACGACAAGCTGGTGGCATTCCTCTTATATTGGTTCCGGGTTACATTGCCAAGCCATGTACGTACTTGTAGCTGAAGTTTACCTTAATTTGCTTGCTATATTATAATAATATAATATTCAGTGGTTTTGTCTTGGCTTGTTGTTTTGTAGGCGCTACCGCCTGATGCTTCTGGCAGAGAAGATTGCTGGTACGGTTACACTTGCAGAACGCAACATCGTAGTGTTGATCATGCTCGCAAAAGAAACCATGTTTGCCGACCAACCCGGGGTGCTCACATGTAGCCAGCCTCCTTCCTTTGTATGTGCATTTGCTTTTGCTTTTGCTGTACTCCAATTGTCGCACCTCTATCAGTTTCCAAATGAAATTTTCTTTGTTTGAATTGCTTATAAATTTGAATCTCTTTACTTGGAACATTGACAAACAAGAAAGAAGTTGAGGCAGGCAAGGCAAGGCAAGGCAACTAGAAGAAAAATGTGAATTATTTATGCTTTAAATTGGTAGATTTGTGAACCAACATTACATTACATTAATTTTTCAACAACTCATTGATATTCTGGCCTGGCCTGGCCTGGCCTGCTAGGCTGCTACCTAGCATTAGCATTAGCAATGCTTGATACAGTGGCAGCGGCGCCTGAAGAAACCACGACAATAGCCTCCACCATGGAATCCTTCGTTCTGGCAAATTTGGGAGCAGTTGTAGCTACTCTTGCACCTTCCATGGAAACGGTTGCTCCTTACCTCACAATGATGATGATGCTTCCTCCCTTCAGCTAAGGGCACCTCCTCTGCACATCATTTTCATTTCAAAATTAGAATTAGTCATCATAACAATATGCTATTTATTTAGTCAGTGAGGAGGAGGAGGAGGAGGAGGACATACGAGAAGCGATTAGCACAAGCAACAGCAAACAAATACCAAAGAAACGTCGTCCATCCCCCATTGTTGTTGTCCTCAAGAAGCGTTGGTTGGTATGAATGGAATGGAATGGTATGGCATCAACTGGGAACTGCTATTTATACTACACACACCACACCAGTTCAGTTGTTGGGTGGATGGATTAAATTTAAGATTAATCTCTTATTAATTAATGAAGAAGAATCCTTTCTTGGTGGATTTTTCCATTTAAGGAGACATTGAGAATCATTTCTTGGTTTTTTTTACTTTGCCATTGGTAAAGAAAGGGATCAAGGACAAACAGTTGCGCCCTCTTTGGTTAGACTTAGCGAGGAAGGAAAAGATTTGGAAAAAATAAAATAAAAATGAGAGCTTTATGTTTGGTTTAATTTTATACATGAGAAATGGAAGGAATTAAAAAGAGTATTTTCTTTCTATTTTTTGAAATGATCTCTTACAAATTTGATAGAATTTTGAATGAATGGAAAGGAAACGAAACGAAACAAAAAAAAAAAAAAAGAAGAAGAAAAGTTTAATGGGAAGGAATAACTTTTGGTCTTGTTTGTTTTGCGGATGGGATAGTGTGAGATAATTAGTAAAGAGAAATAAGAAGAGGGATAATAAATGATGGGATAAGAAGAGGGATAAGGAATGATGGATAGTGATTTTATAAACTTGTTTGTTTTGCAGGTAAAAATCAACGGGATAAAAATTGTGAGTCGCGTTGATCGGCAGTCAATGACTTGATCACCGGTCGGAATCCCCCCATGGTACTTGATTATCCCATCATGGGAGATTTGCAATCCCACCATTTTTTATCCATAATAAACAAGGGATAAGGAGACAGTCGGATTTCGTAGTTCTATCCGACATCCTTATCCACTAAATAAACAGGATCAAATTTCCTTTTTTTTTTTACTTTTAAAAGTTAAAGTTCAAAAAGTAGAAAAGTTAAAATGGAAGAATAACTTTTAAAAGTTAAAAGTTAAAAATTAGAAAAGAAGAAAAGTTAAAATGGAAGGAATAACTTAATGGAAGGAACAACCTTTAAAAGTTAAAAAATAATTTCTTTTCATTTTTTTTTAGTTTTAAACTATTAACATTGGTTTCGTTTTATTTTAAATCAAATAAAAAGGATAAACCAAATAATTAATTTCTTTTCATTTTTTTTTATTTTTAAA
>JAOWBR010129870.1:5612-23328 GCA_028571145.1 Dionaea muscipula
AGGGAAAAAATAGAAGTCTTGTATGAGAACATCAATATGAGTCAACAGAAACATCAAAATAATAGATAACCTGCTTAGGACTAGCACCACCAAGAAGGACATCAAACAGTGTGGCACAAAGATTTTCCGTTAGTGGAAATCTGAAAAGTCTATCTGAAATTGCAGAAAACAGTTGTTGAGTTGAACTGGCTTTCTTATTGCCTTCTGGAAGAGATCTAGATCGTCCAACTGCAAGGTAGAAAATTTTGGTTCCCTTCTTCTCTGATGGTAAGACAACCAAAAGCCTCCCTAAGAACTGCAAGCTGAGCAATCTAATAGGTTCATACTCCCTGAATAAGTCAAAGGGAGCATGTTAGCATATATTCCAGAATTGGTCAATGTACATAAAACTGTGACTCCAAAAGCAATACCTCTGAAGAAGATTGATGAAAACATGAGTGCCACCAACTAAGTTAACCTGTTCTACGAATGTAGCCAGCAGTGGTTTCTGAGAGATGGCCCGTAAAACCATGTGGAGAACATCTTCAATACACAACATATCATCGCATCTTTCTAAGAAGGCTACAAGGGCCTTTATGTCAGATGCATCAATGCTTTGCCTGAATATATTTAGAATTTTTAGCAGAGCATGGGCACTTGTTCCAAACAAAAAATTACGATCACAGAATAGTTATTACAATTCAAAACAATGACGACGTTTAACTCATGATCTTAAGAGAATAGTGATAACATGACACGATATTCCAGCATATGCATGAGGCATAAACATTTGTACCTCATACTCATTTCACCTAGACTGAGCAAAAGAAGACGAAGTTTGCGTATTTCTTCTTTGCCGGGCCTCTGACCATCATCAGTTGGAGAATGGAGGAGAGGTTTGGTGCTTGCACAAGATGTAACTTCTCCAATATCTGAGTAATCTTGGCGTACAAAATCAAGAACACGGGGTAGCCTGCACATACTCTGCAGCAGCCTTGGATCATTATCAAATTGCTGGATTAGGAACATATATAGCTCACGTTGAACCTTATAAGCAGTGTAGACCCATACAAGAGGATTCAGGAAAATGTAAGCTATAGCATCTTTTACAAGAAGCTCTGACAACCCTGCGTGGGAAGGAGAAAGGAATTAACGCATTTTAGTGTGCGGGAAAAATGAAAACTGAGTTATCAACATCCATTTGAATTTTTCAGAACAAAGATGTGCTAAAGGAGATTGGACAGAAGCAAACATACCACAATTGGCAACGACATTAAATAGATGTTTTAGGGCTGAAAGAGTTTCCAAATTAAGTTGGTGGACAGGAATTGATTGCAACAAGAATCCGAGTATCGTAAACCCAGAAACAAGATGCATCTGCTGTTGATTTGATGTATTATCGTCCAAGGCAGATGCAATAAGTTCAATAACTTCTGCTGTTACCCGTTCTTTTGTGACAGGTATGACCAAGGTATACGAATCATCAATTGGATCGTCAGGTCCGTGCGAATGACACTGAGTAAAGAGAGGGAAGAACACAGATATGCCACCAACACAGTAAATAATCTCTTGCAACAAGCGTCGGGAGCACAACTGTGTACCAGGCAAGACACTAGCTTCAAATAAATGCTTATCTACCGCATTTTGCGGAAGTGATGAAACATTATATAGTTTCGTCCCTTGACTTGCCTGACACGGATAACCACATTCTGTCAGCTCTACATCTACACCCGAATGAAGGAGAGATGAAAAAAAGAATTCTGCTATGAAGTACCTGTGCGTTAAGTCCAAACATAATTTTAGATGAAAGGCCATCTTTAGCATCAAAAATACCACCAGGTAATGGATCATCAGAAGAAATCATCACTTCATTATCAAGAAATGAATACATGTAGCTTGGTCCCAATGAATAGATACCCAGAACTTGCTCTGAAGTGATGGCATCACTAAACATATAAGCTGGACCAATTTGCCCAGCAAAAGGTGATATATCTTTGATAGAATGTAAGGCCTTGTCCTCCTTGTGCAACAACAATGGAATTTTGGCGCCAATTGCACAATGAGCCGATAGCTCATTTACTCTTGGATATCTGATACATAAGCCCAGTTGTGGGGGATGGGATGAGTATCAGACATTCAACTACTACGAAGGAAATAAAGAAGCTAAACTACTCATTGTGGGTTGATAATCATGGATACCACTAAAATGGACCATCGAAACCATATGCATGGATGGTAGATGACCTGCATTTTTCGGAGGATATAAGAGCACCATCCACATAACACTTAAATATGCTTCCTCCAGAGAATGCCCTTCCAATGCTGTGAGTCAAACACAGAAAATGCCATCTTCTCCTAACAAGATTGACATGCACCGACACACACTGGCGTTTTTGGTTGATAGACTGTTATGGTAAAGCCCAAACAAGGAAAGAAGAATGATTAATATATGCCCGTTGTCAGGAATAATGGGCTGAATACGAGTGCACGGAGTCGACCATCAACGAACCAAATATAAACAAGAACCAGCAATAAACAAAATCAACAATGAGTAAGAAATACAACAGCCAACAAATATTTCCTTGAGAGTAGGACATTACCTCATAAATCAGCTTGTCCTTTGCAAGATGTGCAAGGCATCCTTTTCCATTTTCAGTTAGGAAGCTGAAAAGACCCATTGTTTCACAACTGGGGAAACTTTCGACCCTCACCCAGCACGAGAAACTGAAGCCTCTACTGACAGGCCACTGCACAGGTGATCTGATAACAACTCCCTGGGAAATACCAAATGAAATCGATCGAACACAAGAAACATACCAAATTTAGAAGTCTGAACACCATAAATCTAAAGGAACCCAAGTAAAATGAGTCTATTGCTCACCTTTTCCTTTCCTGACAAAACCATCCCCCCTCCCAAAAAGAAAAGAACAAAGAAAGAAAAATCACCATTAATCTTACTAGCTCAACCTACTACATGAAATTAAAGCTCTCCAGCTCCTTCTCTAAGGAAACTGTAACTTCTATGGTGAAATAATATATTTGGGGTGGTTGATAATAGCGAATGCAAAAAACCATAATACAGAATTAAGCTCCAAAGGTCCAAGTTCCAACAATAGCTTCCAACATCAATAGTCAATGGAAATCTGAACTGATGAACCCTTGATGTCCATTTTCTGTTGTTTTCTTATTTCCAGCCTCAGGAGAGATGTATATGTTTGGGATAAGAATTGGTTGTGTCCTAAAATCTCCTTATCTTTTTTATTTTTTTTGTTCGGAAAGTCCAAGTGCGAACCCACTTTAAGTGACGAGCCACCTAATTTGGAGCTTTAAGCCAATTCAACAGCCAAAGATACTTAGGGTTTCCCGGTTCAGAGTTCAAGTTGCTGGAGTTCTTTTGACATTTACAATATATAAAAGAGTAAGAATGATCCATCTGCACATTGTTCCATACAAGAGCACAACTTACTGACTCATTTCCGCTGAGGTCAAAGAATGCAGATGGCCCTTTCTCATTCAGCATGGACAAAATGCTATTCATCAATAATGAGCAGTATTGCTGCCGATTTCTAACTTTTTCACTTCGAAGAACAGCAAACATTTTACGGATATCTTTTCCAGATATGCTATGGCCACCAATGACTTGAATTAGTTGAGCAATTTTCAATATGGCATTTGCATTATCATCTTGAGAGAACCAATCAAGAAGGAAATTGAGCATTCCGGCTCTGACACATGAATCTCGATTGGATATTGAATCGCGAAGCAGCTGAAGACAGTTATTAAGCCCACTCTGCTCCAGAGAATCACTGCTCTGCCAACAGATTCCATTAGTCAGACTTACTGTTGACATAAGCATGTGGTAAGATATATCTGTAGAAATCCTCCATATAACAACCAGGTGACTTTAGAAGGAATAGAAACGGGAAGGAACTAGCATTAAGGATGGATCATGCACATATGGAATTGAATGGAAACAAACCTTTTGCAGAATACTCAGATACAGTATGATCACGTCCTCATTCTGATTCAACCGAAAAAAGAAAAGAAAAATGGGAAATGAGAAGCATAGAAGAAAAACTTCAATTTAACTGAAAAAAGAGAGAACGGGAAATGAACCGGCAGGACATCTTTATTCTTTCATATTTTCAAAAAGTGCAAAATTTTATTCTCTACTTTAATTGGCTCAATCTTATTCTCTTACTTTAATTTAATTTAAGGGCAATTTTATCTAGTCAGTCTCCAGAGTGGGCTTCCGTTTTTTCAAGGGAGTATGAACTTCTTACAACCCTTGGATTGGCAATCATCAAGGGCCCAAATATTTTTCAAAAAAAAAAAAAAAAGAAGTGGTTGAAAAATGAGCCCACATTCCCTTGAAATCTAGACCCTTGATGATTGCTAATTCAAAGGTTGTGAAAAGTCCACTCCCTTGAAAAAACGGAAGCCCACTTTGAAGACTGACTGTAATTTTATCATATAACCAGATTTTTATCTTAATCTGTTGTAACCTAGGGTTCCCAAGGCTACTAAAACCGGGATGCTACACTTGTGTAACCCCCACAATATGGAACAAATGTGGAACAAAGGATCAACCCAAACGGAAAGAGAATCAAGTAATTATGGAGGACAAAATGAGAAAGAGAATACAACATTAGGTTTGGCGGCAGGCAAAGCAATCCACTACAAACAAGAGTGCCAAATTGACATGCGATGTAGGGTGAACAAAAGGGGTGAGCCCTAATTCCCCAAAATACAATTTCAGGACAAATAGTAAACCTTAACAAATGCCTTAACCAACCCAGACCACTCTCAACCAAACCCTAAAAGAGATCCTGAACAAATGGAGGGATCGAATCACTCTTGCATTTCCCCTCTCACAAAACTCTCTTCTGCTCTCTCTTTCAAACGGCGCCACGATAGTGTGCTCATGTGTGCTCTCCTTGAATCAAATTGCCTCACCTCTATGAAACAACATCGTCTCTTTTAAAACAAAACAAAAGGGCTGACCTAGGGACCACGACAAAGGCGCCTGTTGTGGCCAACGCACAAAGACACAGGCGTCTGTACAACTCCCATTGGGCTCCTGTCGGGGACGACGCCTCACACCGCGACATAGACGCCTGACTAGCAGAACATCAGATGCGGGCATAGGCATCTGCACGATGCCTGTCAAGGACCTATTAAGGTCAGCAATCAGGCCAGGGAATGGCCGTCGCACATCACATAATCACATGATAATTTTAATTACCCTTGATAAATTAGCCACTCCTCCCACCACCAACTCCACCACACTCTCCACACCGACCTCCACCCACCAACCCTTAGCCGGCATCCACAGCAAGCCGGGCCACTACTCCTCCCAATGCCTCTCACTCCTTCTTCCTCCTCCCTTCCACACTTCTTCCCTTCCCCTTTCCCTAGCCCTGACCTCAGCCCCTCCCCCATACTCTATGCTCAATGCAGCAAGTATATTTCCCATTAGATAGTTCAACTTCACCAATCATTTCAAAACCTTTGTGGTGTTAATCCATGGGAGCCCTAAAGCATAAAATTTCACGACACAAGATTGGGGGAAGAGAATCTGTTTAACCACACGGGCTGCCAATGTCAGTGCACCCATTTTTCTTTGAGATGGTCCCCTCTCCATTGGAACAACAAAAGTTGATGTATCTCTTTCTCAAAGGTTTGGCATCTATTTGCACAGACGGTAAACAAGGAGAAAGACAATGGTTATGAC
The DNA here is from genome assembly GCA_028571145.1 of Dionaea muscipula. NCBI lineage: Eukaryota > Viridiplantae > Streptophyta > Magnoliopsida > Caryophyllales > Droseraceae > Dionaea > Dionaea muscipula. Next base: position 11,326 of record JAOWBR010129870.1, read on the forward strand.
TGATCATTATGTGGGGGAGCAAGGATGGGGTGAGGAATGTTGGAAGGCAGTGGCCTAGCTTGTTGCAGGCAGCTGCTAGGGGTTGGTGGCAGGTGACAATAGCGGGTGGCAGATGGGCTGTGGAGAATAGGGAGGAGTTGGTGGGAGAAGGGAGGGAGGAGTTGATGGTGGGAGGTAACGAATAGTGGCTAATTTCTTCATACCTGAATAACCACATTGAGTTTATTTTTGTTATTTATGGTGTGATTATGATTATCGTTGTATAAGAAAATAATTAGGTAATAGAATTAAATTGCCCCAAAATTAAAAGTAAGATAACAAAAGTGGGCCATATTAACATAGAGAATAAAATTGCACTTTTTGAAAATGCAGGAGAATAAAATCCGTTTTATCCCTAATAAGAAGCACAGAAAAAATATATAATACAGTCGCAAGTCAATAATGCCTACACCCTACTAGCAGGTTTTGATAGGAAGAGATCAAACCATATGGTTCCATTTTTGTATTATCAGTACAGTTGGGTAGGACTATGTTCAGGATAGAAACAATAGTTTACTTCACCTTTATTAAAGGGCTTCTCTTGATATCAAAATCTCCATCAACAAGCATATCCAGCAGTGCATTTAGCAACCCCTGACTAGGCTGCCCACCACTATAGTCCAAAAGCAAACTCTGCAATGTTCGATAACCAATTCCTACAAGATCTCTAAATGCGGCCTGCAAAAACGGACAGAATAAACAAACAGAATTATATGTAATAACTATCACGTAACACATATCCATCAAAATGGAAGTGCATCATGCATCCAGTGGCAACAGAATGTACAGCCTAATATGTTGGATAAATAAAATCAAAGTGAACCAAAAAAACAATGCATCAACTAAGATTCATAGAGAACCAAGAGCACATGTGACACTTGAACAAGAACACTATATGAAAGGTGCCATCAGTTACAATGCCCCCATGTGATGCAGAGCCCACATATGAGATCTTGATTACCTCTGTTAAGAGTATTATGCTTATATTATGGTTATGAGCAGCGTGAGAGCAGCACATGAGCAGAGCACGAGCAGCACATGAGCAGAGCGCGAGTGGAGCACAGGCAGCGCGTGGGCAGAGCGCGGGCATAGAGCGGGGACAGAGCGCGGGCAGTGCGCGAGCACAGAGCACGGGCAGTGCGCGAGCAGCGCGTGAGCGTGGGCAGAGCGCAGGCAGAGTGCGGGCAGCGAGAGCAGCATGGCTTTTCTCATTGGTCTACGTTTCGAGCATGATTCTGTTCGATCCCAAATTCTAACTAGCAAGGACACTTCCTTGACTGAGGCCTTTTCTAGGGCCAACAGAGCTATCCGACAATCTTCTGACCCTAGACCTTTTAGTGGTGATCGTGCCGCCCTTGCTGCCGGGGAAGAGGGGGAGATCGTCCATTTTGCACTCATTGCCAGCATCCCAGTCATATCATTGAGACGTACTATCAGCTTCATGGTCGTCCTTCCTCCACTGTTACCTCTGCTCCTGATTGCTGACCTATTTATTCTCATTGCGAGGCCCCTGGTCATATTCGATATAAGTACTTCAAGTTACATAGAGGATCCTCTGTTCCTCGGTCTACTAATGTAACTTCTTCTGGGTCGGGATCCTTCCATACTCCCGATGATCACTACTCTCATACTCATGCTCAGACCTCTTCGGCTCCACTTATACACTCTGCCCACTCAGCTCCTTATCTTTTTGCATCTTCTTGCGAGGAGATCACTGATCATATGACTAATTCACTAGGTATGATGCATGGTTATTCACCCACTTCCTCATATCCAGATATTCAGATTGCGGATGACACTTAAATCCCAGTGAAAAGGATAGGGACAATTCCTCTTACCTCTACTCTCACCTTATCTACTGTTTTATCTATCAACCTTCTTCTATCTGTTAGTGCTCTGATTCGAACTCACCGCTATCATACTTTATTTTCTGGTAACTTGTTTTTTTTAGGATCCTATGATGAGGACGACTATTGGTAGGGGTCGACGCTTGTCAGGAGGACTCTACGTGCTGGAGATTGAGTCATCGTCTGTTGCCTATCCTAACATTTCTACTATTACCTTGGATCTTTACTGTCGTTTTGGTCATCCTACGCTCTCTAGTCTGAAGCGTCTCTGTCATGAGGTTCAGTCTTTATCTGATATCTTTTGTAAGTCTTGTCAGTTTGCCAAACACTATAGAATATCCTATAGGTCTCGAGTCACTAAACGAGCGTGTGTTGCTTTTGAGTTAGTGCATTCTGATGTTTGAGATCCTTGTCTTGTTGAATCTAAGACAGGTTTTCGCTATTTTGTGTCGTTTCTAGATGATTATTCACGAATGACATGGTTGTTTTTAATAAAGAATTGTTCAGAGTTCTCTATTTTTACCGTCTTTTATGCTGAAATACAAACTCAGTTCTCATTACCTATACGCACTTTCAGGAATGATAATGCTCGAGAGTACTTTTCCACTTCCTTTACCACATTTATGACCACTCATGAGATTCTCCATAAGTCCTCCTATCCTGATACACCACCACAAAATGGTATTGCAGAACAAATTGTCATCTCTTAGAAATGACTCCAACCCTGATATTTTGTATGAGTGTACCCAAAATGTTTTAGAGTGAGATTGTCTTAACAACTGCATACCTGATAAACCGAATGTTATCCTTTGTCCTGCACGAGGAGATTCCTCTCTGGGTTCTTTTCCCGGACATCACTTTGCATCCCCTTCATCATCTTCCACTCCGTATCTTTGGATGTACTTGTTATGTCTAAGATATCCGCCCCACCCTCATCAAACTTGACCCAAAATCTTTGCGCTGTATTTTCCTGGGCTACTCACGTGTTCAGAAGGACTATAGATGTTATGTCCTGATCTGAGAAATTTTTGTGTGTGTGTGTGTGTGTTGATACCTTTGATGAGTCTACCTCATTCTTTTCCCACTTGTCTGAGTCCTCATCTTGTCTACCTCGTCAATCTTAGCTCGTGTCTGTCGATGTGGATGATGATATTTTGGTCTATGAGTCCTATCAGCGTTCGTTTGAGATGTTTATCCCTCAGTCTCCTTCACCTCAGTCTCCTCTACCTCCTATCTGCCATGTATACACTCGTGGCACTCATCGAGTCACCTCCTTTGGTTCTGACTTATCTCTGGTCCAATTGGATTCCCCTTCAGTAGCTGCTCCTGAGCCGGCACCGGCCGACCCTTCGTCCTCGTCTGTGGACTCCTTATCACCTGCTCTTCCCTCGGATCTGAATGTTCTCATTGCCGTGCGCAAGGACTAGCGAAATTGTGTTACATATCCTTTGTCTGCTCATATATCATATGCTAGGGTGTCTGAAGGGTCGAGGGCTTTTCTATAGTGACTAAGGCCACAAGCGCATTGAAGGTTTCTCTGATGCAGATTGGGGTGGCTCACCCTCTAATTGACACCAGTGGATACTGTGTTTTTGTTGGTGGCAACTTGATTTCGTGGAAAAGTAAGAAACAGTTTGTTGTTCCTCGATTTGCTGAATATGAATATCGTGCCTTAGCCCATCTGACTAGTGAGGTCACCTACTTTCTTCAGTTGCTTGATGAGTTGGAATATCCTACCTCGAAGCCTGCTCAATTATGGTGTGATAATCAGTCTCTATCTACATTGCTTCTAATCCAATTTTTCATGAATGAACAAAGCATATCGAAGTTGATTTGTCACTTTGTGAGAGAGAAATTGCGTTGTGATGATATTGTGTTGAATCATGTGAAGACAGGCGAACAACTTACCGATATCCCGACTAAGTCTCTTTTTGAGAATTGGATTGAATATATATGTAACAAGCTGAGCATGATTAATATCTATACTCCAACTTTAGGGGGAGTGTTGAGAATATTGAGTGAGACTTAGTATTGGGCTTGAGTTAGCCTTAGTATTGGGCTAGGTTTCATTGTGATACTTTATGTATAACCCAATATAACTCATATATATAAACAATGCCTAGTCTCACTTTGGGGTTCAACATTTCCATTCTACATTCACTTTGTTAACAGAGACAAACCAACTATGGCTAAAACTTCCTATTATTTCTCTCTCTCTTTCAACATGGTATTAGAACCACCAAGGTTGTGAGTCAATTCATGTCTGAACCTCAAGTCCCTCAACTGGGAAGCAACACTCCATATTGTTCGTTATGTCAAGGATCATCCTAGCCGAGGCTTCTTTATAGCAATCATGGACATTGTTGTATTGAGAGATTTTTTTATGTTGATTGGACAGGATCACCTTTTGATCAAAGTTCCACCACAAGTTACTGTGTTTTTATTGGTGGAAATCTTAACTCTTGGAAGAGCAAGATACAATCACTCGTAGCCCGATCTAGTGCAGAATGTTCTTGCATATGTCACTAGCGATGTCACCCATATCCATTAGTTACTTGATGAGTTGAAGTATCCAGTGCCCCGACCTACTAAATTGTGGTGATACAATTAATCAGTCATCCATATTACATCAAATCCAATATTTTATGAGCAGACCTAATATATTGAGGTGGACTATCACTTTGTGAGAGAAAAGATATAGAATGAAGATATTATGTTGAATTATGTGAAGATTAGAGATCAACTTGGTTATATTTTTCACTAAGCCTCTAGCGGACAATCGGGTTGAGTTCATTTGTAACAAGTTGAGCGTAATGTGTTCCAACTTAAGGAGAAGTGTTGTGAGTATTTAGTTATATTTTGGTTATCTATTTAATCTTACATTAGCCTATCATGGAAAACCCATTACGATAACTATATCTATCAATGAGACAAACTAAGTATGGCTAAGACTTCCTATTATTTTTCTCTCTCTTTCAACCACCTCCAACAAATCCTCCAAATAAGTATCTTAACTTACAGAAAAACGATTATAGAGAAAACAACCAACATTTGCATTGTGAGTTACTTGGGCATTTGGGTTTCTTTAGGTTTAATGTAACTATGCGGAGAGCAACAATACAGGAGCTTGATCAGGAAGATGATCTGCACCCTAGCTGTTCAACCGATGGAGGAAGCACAAAAACAGGGTTGTCACCAGTTAGTTAGGATTTCGGTTATCGGATATTTCCATATCTACAAACATTCAAATTTTGATTTTATCTTTTGTAACTTCCTACTTTATCCTTGTATCTCTATTTATACTGTGGAGAATGATCAATACAAGGTGTGGTGATTATCTTCTTCTCTTCATTTTCTGTTACTCTCACATGGTATCAGAGTCAAAATAAAGAATCCTAATACCATACGTCATGTCTACCTCTGCCAACCCAACAACTGGTTCTCTCACTACCCCTCCCACAACCCCCACCGATGCCACCATTCCTAAAGCCCCCATTGCCCCTCCTGTAGTTAAATCCATTAGTCAAGAAATTTCCTCCAAGTTAGCCTCCACAAATTACCTAGTCTGGAAAACGCAGGTCATGCCCGTTCTACGATGCCATGGTCTTCTTGGACTTGTTGATGACATGTTGCCACAACCCAGTGGTACCGACCAAGACCCTACCTGGTTTCGCCGTGATTAAATGGTCCTAGCCTGGATTGCTTCATCGTTATCTGATGACGTCCTTCTCCAAGTCATTCATTGCACCTCCGCCCGCGAGATTTGGCAACCTTGGATACTCTTTATGGCTCTGTTAGTCGCTCTCGTGTCAAACGTGAGCTCCATTCTCTCACCATTCTCTCACCACGCTCTTTATGGCTTATGTTCACCACGCTCGTGTGTTGTCTCGCACTCTTGCTCTTGCGGCTGACCCAATCTCGGACACAGACTTAATATTCCTCATTCTTGTCGGCCTACCGACCAAGTTTGACTCGGTTGTTGCTGCTATCCACTTGGTCAATCCTCTTCCCTCCTTGGACTCAGTCGCAGCCACGCTTGTGGACTTCGAGCAACACCTATAGCGGACTACCTCCTCTCCGCTCCCTAATCCACTTCCTAATATTGCTCTTGTCGCCATCGCTGACCCGCCACCAACTCACCCCAGCCGCTCCTCTGGTCGTGGTTCCGGTCCCTATCATCGAGGAGGGGGATGCAGTGCGAATACTCGTGGACGAGGGTTGTCCGCCTGTGGTAGAAGCCAACAACGCGCTGCTCCAACTACCGGTGAGTTCTCTTCAGTCTACTGTTATAAATGTGGCTATCCTAATCACAAGGCCAATGTATGTGAAGCCTCCTCTCCTGCTGCTAACACTGCCCATGCTTTCACGGCTACAAATTTTTCTGATCAGATGGATCCTTCTTGGTGCATCCCACCACATGACGGCTGACTCCTCTCCCATTGAAGGTATGCAACCCTATACTGGCTCTGACAAAATTATTATTGGCAATGGATGCGGTCTTCCTATTTCCTCAACCGGGAATGTTCGGGTTACACCCTATCTAATTCTAGAAAAAGTTCTTATTGTACCTCAGATTCAGAAAAATTTATTAAGTGTTTCCAAATTCACCGATGACAATAACTGTTTTTTATCTATGGAGTTTTCTTGTCAAGGATTTGCAGAGCGGAAAAATACTTCTCTCAGGTCCTAGAGATGGAGCACTTTATCGAGTCAGCTCTCGTAGGGATACTGGTCCTCGATCCGTTTGTTTCCAGCATAATAAAACCGACGGTGACATCTGGCATGCTAGATTGGGACATCCGTCATCTCAAGCCCTGTAACTTCTCGCCGCCAAATTACAGTTATCTACTTCTTTAAATAAACATGTTTGCTCGAGTTGTAAAATAGGCAAAAGTTCAAAGCTTCCCTTTGTTCTCCGTACTGCATATTCTAATACTATTTTTAACACGCTTCATAGCAATGTTTGGGGCCTTTCTCCGGTTATTTCTATTGACGGCTACCGCTATTATTTAAGCATTATTTATGAGTGTTCCCGTTTTACTTGGTTTTTTCCCCTTCACAACAAATCTGAAGTTCCGGGCATTTTTATTGCTTTTATTAATTTTATTTCCCGACAATATGGTGCTGTGAGAGCGCGTTCAACGCCTCCTTAGCGCTCTCACAGCCATCGCAACTCAACCCGCGCCCCTCGTGCAACAAGCAGCACCTGAGGAGTCCACAGGGGCGGCCGATGTTCTGGAGGCGGCCCGACAACTCAGGGCGTTCCTAGATCTTAGCCGCGCTTATCGCCCCTAGGGGATACGCGATTCAGCACTGCCAGCACCTTGGCAGAGATAGCCCAGGGCGCGCTCCACATCCCAATCCCGACCAGGGCCTAAGTTCAGCAATACATACGGGAAACCCATCTTTTAATAGCTAAACTTAGGATCCTCAACTCCAGACGAAGGTCGAACAAGGCCGCTCTGACGCACCAACTAAATTTGAAGGAGGAGGCAGAAGGGGCCCAAAAGCAAATTGAGGAGATCGTGATGGAGCTGACCATAGAAGAATCGCACGTCAGCTCTCTAGAGGAGCAAATAGCAAAGCTCCAGCATGATCTGGCCGACTACAAGGCGAGGATGGCAACCAAGACAAAGGCGTTCGCTAGCAGTGCGGATAAATTGGAGACCGTAGTCAGGGACTATAGTAAGGCCATTCAATTTGACTGCTTGGCCGAAGAGGAGAGGTTGGGCGCAGAGGACGCCCGTCTGGAGGCGGAGTGGGAGAGAATCAAACTTCAAACAGATGAGTTTTTAAACTCCCAGAGTTAAATGTAATATTCGTGCTACATTCTCATACTTTACATTTATTCACTATGACTACTTTGTTTGCATATATGTTTCGTCTCGTCCAATAATGCTTAGACGTAATGCGCCTATCTAAAGTTGGACGTAACTCGTCCAACTCACACCTAAGGCTGATCAGGGCCTTAAAAAGTTAACGTGTCCTAGGAAGCGCTGTAATTCTTTCTTCGTCCTGGGCGGCCTAGCTTTCAAAATGACTGAGGCCTTGCCTGGGGCGATCTCGATTCCACGTTGGTGAACGAGAAACCCTAAGAAATTCTCCGCCCCAACGCCAAAGGCGCATTTGAGGGGATTAAGTTTTAAACCATACTCTCTCATACGTTCGAATAGGGACTTTAAAAGAGAAAAGTGCTTCTCTATACTTGGCCCCTTAGCAACAATATCGTCCACGTAAACTTCTACAAAATCTACAATCATGTCATGAAATATAAAATTCATTGCCCGTTGGTACGTGGCCCCGGTATTTTTTAGGCCGAATAGCATGACAATCCATTCATAACAGCCGAGGGCCCAAGACACCGAAAGGCCGTCTTGTGGACATCCGCCTCTGCTATATAAATTTGGTTGTACCCAGAATATCCATCCATAAAAAAATATATGATATGGCCAGCCGTTGAATCCACCAAGGAATCCACAGTGGGCATAGGGTATTCGTCCTTAGGAGTTGCTAAGTTCAAGTTTCGAAAATCTATACAAATTCTCAGTTTCCCATTCTGGGGCCTCTCCAAATGGATCTCCGGTCTTCTTTGCCTACTTCTCATGGAATCGCCGCACCACAGCGATATCCCTCTGGAAACAAATACATAACCGCTCCATCATTAGGTCCGACGTATAAGGATAGCTCCCGGGACGCTCCTCGTCCACTGTGGGAGGCCGTACTTCCTTAGTGCCTTCTTGAAGGGCGGGTAATTGCCCAACAGGATGTTGATCGTCGGAACTTGCTTCAGCCAATAGGGTCAAGACCACCATATTCACGCTGACGGCCTTGGGGAACGGATCCTTGCCCACTTTCATCCTACCACTGTCAAAGGTAAGACGTCCTGAATCGATGACATCCTGTAAGACATTCCTGAATGTTAAGCAGTTATTGGTAGAATGCGTCCACGCATTGTGCCATTTACAATATCTTTTCCCCGCTATAGCTTCAGGCGAAGGTATTTTACGTTCTTCCCCAAGTTTAATTTGTTTATCAGCATACAATTGGTCAAATATTTCATTTATCTTGGTTATGTCAAAGGAGAACGCCCTAAGCTTATGTTCCTTTAGGGCTTCAACCTCAATGGTCCAAGGTTTCACTAAAGCCTTACATGAATAAGGCCGCCCGGCTTTTAATTCAGCCAGACACATGTCGGCCTGATATTCTAGCTCTATTTCATTTAACTCATAATTCGGGTCACGATAATATGTCCCCTTACTTGCATTCCGCATTTCATTTTCGTCCCGTAAGAGACGTTCATATCTGACTATGTTGGCCGTTAATTGAAACAAGTCAGGGAACTCCCTATCTTGAAACTTTCGTTTTAAATCAAAATTAAGACATCCTTGTGCGAGGCGCACGAATTCCTTCTCAGGCAAAGGGACGAAGCATTTGCTCCGGGCCGTTTTGAAACGTTGTAAAAACGTTTCAGCCTTTTCCCCAGATAGCTGTTTTAAATTAGCTAGGTCAGCCAACGTAACTTTCGATTCGTCCCGATAAAATTGGGCATGGAAGAGCTGTTCCATTTGAAGCCAGGTTTGGACCGAATTGGCCGGCAAGTTGATAAACCAAGAAAAAACCACCCTTGAAAGCGAGCGCCCAAAGAGTCGCAATTTCTGGAAATCATTAACCTCCCCGGCCTGTATTGTGAAACGCCCTACATGTTCTATGGTGGAGATGTCCCCCGTCCCAGTAAACAAGGTAAATTCTAGCATCTTAAATCCCCTAGGAAATGGGGAAAGCCTGGTCGACCCAGTTTGGGTAAGGTTTCCTATAGGTCGGCCGAGTAATGGGCAGTACGCCCTGTCCTAACTCCTGGACGATCTCTAAAATTTGATTCCTGAGATCGTCTTGTTGTGGTACCAAAAGTGGGGACACCACGGACTATCGGTTAGGTTGGTTAGTAGGATCGTCACATCCTACGGTATTGTACCCCACAGGCCGAGGACCGAGAGGTACATAGCCCTCAGGCTGTTGTGCACGTTCGCCGATTGGTTCGTACCCCCCAGTGTGATCATTTCGGCTCGTTGAGTTATAACCCTCAAGTTGTTGGTCAGTAGGTGGAGAGGGCTCCACACGTGATTCGTGCGAAAAAGGAGCGCCACGTGGATTATTCCCAGCATGAGAGAACCCGAACGTGCTGGGTTCACGCTCTCTAACGGTTAGTCCAGCCCGGGCCGGGGTCACAGCAGGGTTAGCCGAATTACTAGAATGGCCTAACTCAAACCCTCTTTGTTGAGGGCGAGAGTGTGGGGGTTCAAAACGAGGATTAAATCCTCCAGGCTGGACGGAGTTCGTTCCCTAGAGAGGAGCGAACGAGGTCCTTTATCCGTCCTAGGCATAGTACTCCATGAAGGCATGGACATTGAAGTTGTTACAGGCTCATATGACAAAGGGGTTTGCTCTAAATACTGACGGGCCAGGCCGTTATTGCCTGACTCAGCCCGTATACGATAATTTTGGTCCATTAATTGCCTAAGTTGTTCAGTGAATTGCCTAGACAGAATATCAGATTGACTTGCATGCATACTAGTTACATTTTGCATTGTAACCTGAGTTTGAGTTGTTACCTCTTCGCGCATAATGCCCATGACATCGACAAGGATGACGCGTAATCCCTCCATCGTCACCGGCGTAGGCGGTGGCGGAAGCGATGCTGGAGGCGGAAGAAGCACTTCTGGCCTGAGAATGTTGTCTTCGCCCTGAGATGCAGCTACTGTCGAGGCTGGCGGGGGAGGATCCACCACCACATTACTGCCGCCGATGGCAGTATCTGTACTTGGGATGAGACCAACACTGGTCTCAACATGTCTGGGTATCCTTCGGGTATCCACCATATTGATGAGTCCCACTAGGCGTGCCAAATTGTTATCGTTACCAAAGGGTCGTGGCTAATGGTGCTCCTGCAATCGCCGGAATCGGGTTCCGGAGGAGGAATTCGCTCTATGCCGGATAATCGAAATGGGTTCGGTTGTAGATAAAAGCTAAGGTTCTAAGCTATCACTAATGAAGATTAAAGATACTGAAAGATAAAAGATTTGATTGATTTGATTGTTCGTGTGTCATACAAAGCTGGGATTGCCCATACTACCCAGGGACAGTTACATAACCAGTTATAAAACCACCCACGTCCAGAACGTGGGTGAACCTCTTCCTACTCGTGGCTCAACTATCACAAGAGGATCTCAGCATTCTGCCCGTCCTACGCTCATACCCGGGGTCAACACCCCAACTGCCTCAAATAACCACCAAGTACATGACACTTCCTCACCGGCCACGTACACACCATGGGATCATGCTTCGGAACCACATCCAAGACGGCCTCGCCCCGCTCCTAACAGAGAACGTGACAATCCAACGCGCGTCCTATAGACTCACCCTCGATCAGGCCGAGCCAAGAGTCCAAGGCAAGACCTCGGCATAGAACAGCCTCGTCCCACGGCCATTACGTCTTAACCCGAGCGTCCCCAATGTCTCAGTGTTAACAGTTGTACCATGTGAAAATCGGGGAACAACTTGGTAATATTTTCACTAAGCCTCTAACGGAAAATCGAGTTGAGTTTATTTATAACAAGTTGAGTGTGATTAATATCTATGCTTCAGCTTAAGAAGTTTGTGAGTTACTTATGTATTTGGGTTTCTTTAGATTTAATATAACGGCCCACTATGAAGGCTCATCTTTGAGTTATAAATAACATGGATAACCTCTCTCTTTAAGGCTAAACCTATGTTACCGGGATCGCTCCTCCCCCATGGGATCCGCGATCCGGAACGCACGTTCCGGATTGCGGTTCGTTAGCGTTCCGGATCGCATGGGAACGCGATCCGGAACGCATAAAAGTGGGATCCATGAATTATATAAAACAAAATACCCAAAATAAAAGTTATCCATGGAAATTTATTGTGGTAACCTGCCAGCCTTTTCCCTCTCCAAAGCAAACTTTTGGACTTCTAAGAATCAAATTTATTGTTGCAGGCTGGCAGGAAATGAAGAGCCTCTCTTGCATTTACAAGCAATAAAGGCCTTGCATTTCCAAAAACTATGTTTGTTCTTCTGCAAGGTTTTTTTTTTTTCTAA
>JAOWBR010129871.1:0-13949 GCA_028571145.1 Dionaea muscipula
TGACCATGTGGTCCTTTTGGATGATGGATTTCCCTATGAGGGACTTGTAGTAGTTTTATGTGTTTTTATGATGCTTCTGCATGATGTTTGATGTCCTTTTTAGTTTGGTATCTTCGCTCCCATGCAGGATGATTTATTGGCTTTCATCTGAGGCATCTGAGATTGTCTGATTTAGTATTTTTAGTTTCACCCTTTTGGCTTCAATGACCCGTGGTTCACCCCACGGGTTATCGCCGGTAGCACCCGGATTCGTGTGTTACAGAACCAACCAAACTTGAGATGGCTCAGTAATCATCCACCTGAGCTAGTCATTGGAAACATACAAGCTGATGTGAGAACAAGGAGACAACTTGACACCATGCTTGCATGTTTCCTATCCCAAATGGAGTCCAAGGTTGCTGAAGATGCATTGACAAATACTGATTGGATAATTTCCATGCAAGAAGAGCTCAATGAATTTGAAAGAAATCAAGTTTGGGAGCTAGTTTCAAGACCAAGAAACCAGAATGTAGTTGGAACCAAATGGGTTTTCAAAAACAAGATGGATGAGAATGGCATCATTGTGAGGAACAAGGTCAGATTGGTTGCACAAGATTATTCACAACAAAAAGGCATTGATTTTGATGAAACCTTTGCACCAGTAGCAAGGTTGGAAGCAATAAGGTTGTTTCTAGCCTAGGCAGCCTACAAAAACTTTAAAGTCTACCAGATGGATGTGAAGAGTTCATTTTTAAATGGACTTCTTAAAGAGGAAGTGTATGTGGAGCAACCACCTGGATTTGAAGTCAAGGGAAGAAGATAAGGTGTACAGGCTAAGGAAAGTCTTGTATGGGTTAAAACAAGTACCAAGAGCTTGGTATGAAACCCTTTCACGGTTCTTGAATGATAATACTTTCAAGAAAGGAACAATAGACACGACTTTGTTTAGAATCCAAGATGATACAAGCACACTATCGGTACAGATTTATGTGGATAACATCATCTTTGGATCTAAAAATGAGAGACTGTGCAAGAAGTTTTCAAAGTTGATGAAAAGTAAATTTCAGATGAGCATGATGGGGGCGATGAATTATTTTCTAGGATTGCAAGTCTGACAACTAGAAAATGGGATTTTCATCAACCAAGAAAAATATGCAAGGGGTTTGATCAAGTAGTTTGGAATGGAGAGCAGTTCATCTTCACCTACTCCAATGAGTGTTGGAGTTATTTTGAACAATGATATTGATGGCAAAGATGTTGATCAAACCAAGTATAGAGGATCGATTGGATCTCTCTTGTACTTGACTGCTAGTAGGCCAGATATTTCATTTGCAGTTGGAGTATGTGCAAGATTTCAAGTTTGTCCCAAATAAAGTCATCTAAAAGCTGCAAAGAGAATCTTGAAGTATCTTAAGGGTACTCAAGATATTGGACTTTGGTATCCAAGGGAAGGAGGATTTCAGTTGATAAGCTTTTCTGATTCAGACTTTACTGGATGCAAAGTGGACAGGAAGAGTACATCAGGTACTTGTCAGTTTTTGGGAAGCAGATTGATCTCTTGGTTTAGCAAGAAGCAAACATCCATAGCAACTTCCACTACAGAGGCTAAGTATATGGCTGCAGGGAGTTGTTGTGCACAAGTTATATGGATGAAACATCAATTAATGGATTATGGGATTCAAGAGAAAGAAATTCTCATTTTGTGTGACAACACTAGTGCTATAGCAATTAGTCATAGTCCAGTGCTGCATTCCAGGACCAAGCATATTGATGTGAGACACCATTTTATAAGAGATCATGTTGAGAAAGGTAATGTAAAGGTGGAATATATCTCAACGGAAAAGTAGTTAGCTGATATTTTCACCAAGGCTTTGTGTGAAGGAAGATTTTCAGAGATCAGAGGAGAATTGGGTTTGATTGATTTGATTTGATTGAGATTGATCAAGTTTTTATGATTCAGATTGGGTTTGATTTGATTTTGATCAGGTGTTGGATGACTCTGTGAAGATTCAGTTCAGTTGATGCAGTTTCAGTTGACATAGATCCAGTCTAAACTGATTCAGTCTCGGTGCATTCAGTCTAAGTATATTCAGTCGAGACTGATTCAGCCTAGGATCATTCAGTCGAGGGTGATTCAATTGAGTTTTATTCAGTTGAGACTGTTTCAGTCAAGTTTCATTCAGTTGAGACTGTCTCAGTCAAGTTTCATTCAGTTGAGTTTGATTCACTCGAGTTTCATTCAGTCGAGTTTCATTCAGTCGAGTTTCTTTTAGTCGACATCAATTCAGCTGAGGATGATTCAATTGACACCCACATCCAGTTGAGATAATGACGTGGATTATGAAGGTCTATTTCATTAAAGTCAATGGAGGATTTTTAGACGTGGCAATTCTTTATTAATATCCAGCCAAGGATATTAAGGCAGCATGTGAGGGGAAAATTCAAATTTTAAGCTATTTTTTTGCCAGACAATCATTATGGGATCTCCCATAGTGTGTTGTATCTGTCACAATTTAAAAAATTCTTAGACATTCGAAAAGACACCTAACTGTCACAATCTTCGAGAAACCTTTTTATCAAAAAGTTTTCCAGACACAAAAATACTTTCCCTCTCTCACTCTTTCCCTCCACCCCATTTTTAAAACTCAAAGCTCAAGCTCTCAAGCAAAATAACCTCTCCAAACCCTAATACTTTCTCAAAGCTCTCTCAAGATTCATCAATGGCACCGAAAGTCAATAAGGATTTCTCAGAGGACCTTCTCACTAGACTAACATTTGACGTGGAGAACTTTCTGCAGAGCAAGACGTGAACCGAAGCTGCAAAGAAGGTCATCGATACTCTAGAACAGAGTGGACTGACTAAGTTCATCTCTGTGCCCATCCCTACATGGTCACCCGTGGATGTAATCGATTTTTACAATAATGCGAAGCACAAAGGTGATATTTTGATCTTTAGGGTTAATGACACTGAAGTGATCCTAAAGCCAAAAACCCTACACCAACATCTAGGGTTACCCAAGATAAGGGAGAAGGATGCTAGCAAGATAAAGTTTGAGGAGGAGGATTTTTGGAAGCAAATAGCTAAGGATCAGGATAGTGACTGCAACTTTTCGTTTAAGATAGTCAAGTTGAAGGAAGAATTCCACTTGCTTTGCTTAGTTTTAAGCAAGATTGTTGAGGGGAGGACTGGCTCCCATGATCAGATGACAAGAAGTCGTGCACAACTCATGGCTGCAATCTGGAACAACAAGAAAATCAATTGTGCTTCGTTTGTGTTCCAGAGAATCAAAGAGCAGATTATTAAGGAGCATAGCACACCAGGAACCCCTGAAAGAGGTATGTTGCACATTAAGAAGTCTTTTGGATTGCTGATTAGCCATTTGCTAGCTGTTCTTGGAATAGATTTAAGGGAAAAGCTTGTTGTTCATTCCACAAAAAGATTATTTGGTAAAACTGATGAAACCCCTAAGAAAAGGAAGGTCAATCTGTCTCCTAAAAAGGAAAAGAAGGTTAAGAGGCCTAGGAAGATCATCCTGGATTCAGAAGATGTTGCATCCAGTATCATTCCTTCACATGAAAAGTCACAAAGGGAAGAGAATCAGAGTCATGAATCTAGACTATAAGGGGAGGCACATGAGGCTGAGCAAGCCACTGGAGAGGCTCAGGACCAGCCTCATGATGCTCAGGATCCTGCTGCTGCCAAGCCTGTTGATGAAGGAATTGGAGCAATAGAACATGAACCAATCATTGTTGATGACACTATCAACATTGATGAAGAATTAGCTAGATTCAACTCTTGGCTTTCATGGAAATTGAGTAGATCAGGAGCACAAGAGGAAACCATCAGTCAAATGCATGATAAATAGGATTGGATCATGAAGATGGTGGACTCAAATGAGATCTTTGAATTGGTTGATGCTTGAAAACTCATGGACTTTTTCAAGATTGGAGTTGCATCCCATAAGAGACATGAGATCAAGAAAGGGAAGAGAGCTGTTGGAGTGGAATCACATCAAGATGATGATGATGATGGTGATGATGGTAACCAAGGTCATGGTGGTGATGGCCAGAGAGCATCCTCTACACCACAGCCAGAAGAGCAAGCACAACAACCTCAAGCCATGGAGGAAGAAAAGGATGAAGAGGAAGTTCCTGAAAAAGTAGATGAACCTGAACTTGTAGAGAAGCAGCTGGCTGATGATGATGCTGAGAAGGAAGATGTGATTGAAGAAGATGTGAACCCTAAGGATGGTGAACCTGAGAAGGCACCTAGGGGTGAGATTGAAGATGATGATGAGCTCAATGATCCAATTGGATATGAGGGAGAAATAAGCTGTTTTGAAGTTCTTGAGAGTGATGACGTGGAGAACGTAACTGATCAGCCAGATGTTAATGAAGTTGTTCAAGAAGTTTTAGCTAAGAATGATGAGACTCAATGTCTAGATTTGGTGGTTTATCAAAGACCTATCACTGCTGAACCCTCTCAAGATGCTGAACCATCCCATGTTGCAACTCACATTCATGAGCATATTGAGACAGTTGTGAAATGCTTGCTCTCAGCCATAGAGGTGCAGAGCAAGACCATGAAGGGATTGCTGGAGTACTTTGAATTTCACCACCCCAAAGATCAGCAACTCAAGAGCAGCATGTGTTGGAGTCTTCAAAAGCTTACCAAGCAAATGGATAGTGTTGTCAGAGACATGCAAACTGCAGTTCATTCACTCAGGCAACTTCCAAGAACAATCGAGGTCAACACAGATTTCATTGAAGAAAAGCTGAACGATGCCACAAAGGTAAACTTGGACTGCTTCACACTTGTTGAAAAGAAGATAGAACTCACTGAGATTAATTTGAACATTAAGCTAGACAGAAATTTTGAAGAAAATGAGTAGAGAATGAAAAACATTGAAGTAGCACTTGATTCCATCCTGAAGGCCCAAGAAGCATAGACTAGAGCATAGGAAGCCCTCGCTGACCTTCTCCTCAAGAACTTTTTGAATGATGCCAAAAAGGGGGAAAGTTCTGGAGGACCTGGAAAAGAGCAGAAATGGAAACAAGCTGGTAGTGGAAGCTCTAAGGGTTTTCTGGACATCAAGCTGGGGGAAGTAATCAAACAAGGATTGTGAAGAGCGCAGCAGAAGTGCTTTCAGCCAAGGAGATGAGTGAATTCAGGAAGTTGTTTGAGAGTGGACATTGGGCGAAGCATGTAACCAGAAATGATACTTTTTGTTATTTTTGTGAAGCTATGAAGAAGGGTGAGAAGATTATGAAGGCGGTAAAAAAAAAGAAGGGATATAAAGGAGGTGATTTGACCATCACAGAATCAACTAAAGAATTTGTCAGATTATATAGAGATGGATCATTTGGAGATCAATCAGATGAGAATTATGAGAGGGCATGGAAGGAATGGATGGACATCAACGACTACATTTTCTTTCCAAGAAGAAGATAATTTTCAAGCCTGTATGTATTATATTGTAATGTTTTGAGTAATTACTGGTTTGTAAAACATTCTTAAGCATTTGAGTAAAGTCATTTTTATTCTTTGCTCTGATCTTTCTCAATTATCTATGATTTTAGTTTTGACATCATCAAAAAGAGGGAAATTGATAGGATTTGATTGTATTAGGTTTTGATGATATTGTGCTTGAATGTTTAGATAATTGATTGTTAGTATAAAGGTTGCATATAGCAACTTAAACAGGTTAGGCTTGAAGAAGCAATTAAGGTTGGATCAGCTAAGACTGAAGAAGTTGAGGTCTGAAGCAGTCTTGGTTAAAGCAGTTTAGACTGGAGCAGTTTTGGTTGAAGCAGTTTATACTGGAGCAATCTAGGTTGAAGCAGTTGACACAAAAGAAGTCTTAATAGAAGCAATCTTAAATGAGGTAGCTGACATTGAAGCAGTCTTGGTTGAAGCAGTCTTGATAGAAGCAGTCGAGGTTGCATAGGCAATCGAGGTTGTAGAGGCAGTTGAGGTTACAAAGGCAGTCGAAGTTGCAGAGGCAGTCGAGGTTGCAGAGGCAGTTGAGGTTGCAGAGGCGGTCGAGGTTGCAGAGGCGGTCGAGGTTGCAGAGGAGGTCGAGGTTGCAGAGGCGGTTGAGGTTGCAGAGGCGGTCAAAGTTGCAGAGGCAAACGAGGTTGCAAGGCAGTCAAAGTTGCAGAGGCAGTCAAAGTTACAAAGGCAGACGAGGTTGCAAGGCAGTCGAGGTTGCAGAGGCAGTCGAGGTTGCAAAAGACCAGTTGAGGTTAGTCCAATTGAGGTTTGACCAGTCGAGGTTAGACCATTCGAGGTTAAGACCAGTCGAGGAGAGACCAATCGAGGTTAGACCAGTCGAGGTAGAGGAAGTCTACACGATACAGTCTAGGTCTAAGCAACTGAGACAGGCAAGCCACGTCAGCATGTCAGAAACCCTAGATGATGCACTAGATAAGGAATGCTTGAATATTAAATTCAAATGATTTAAATTTAATTCTAAATCATTGGAGACGTTGAAGACAATCAATAGAAGACAAAGATCACGAGATACTGAGCCATGCAAAAAGGTAAGTTAGCTTTTTGAAAAAGGCAATGTCAGTATTTTGGAAACCCTAGCTCAGTAAGGAAAAGTTTGAGAATCATTCATGAAAAGGGAAAGAAGACCAAGATCAGATCCACAACTTTCAGGATTTCCAGATGAATCAAAGGAAATAAGAAGATCATCTCTCAACGGCTCTCAATGGGTAGAATTTTTAAAAAGAAAGAATAAATACCCAGACACGAAGAAGGAGAAGATAACTTTTGCAATAATCTGTGAAAATCTCTTGAGAAACTCTTCGTGCATCTCTGAGCTTACAAACCACATCCAGAATATTGATCCAACCCTAATCTGAAAGGATACATCCAGAAAGGCTCAAGAATCACTACTCAATGATTCATCACGCATCTACATAAGACAATTATTCTTGTTGATCAATGAAGTGGTGCATCCACGAAGGACTGAAGATCAGTAAAGCCATCGTTGTGAAGGAACTGTAAGCTGGTGAAGCAACTTGGGTAGTAAAGGATCAAGGCAGCAGTTGAAGCATACGAATGGGTGAAGGACAGAAGCTGTTGAAGCAACTTAAAGTTGTGAAGGAGCAGACAGTGTGATAGTAGCTAAAGAAGAACTTCGAAGGAGCTGCACTGTGGTTTTACAGTCAATTTGTTGACTGTTCACTTTGTATTGGTGTCAAATACTTAGTGAAATTCCTCCTATATCACAAGGAGAAGAGAGGAGTAGCGGATTACACCACCGTGAACCTCTATAGATTGCGTGTCATTTTATTTCTAGCACTGTATACCATTTACACACATAAACAGCACAACGCTAAATAAGTATTTAAACAGTTTTGAAAACATATATTAAAAAGGGGCTATAGAAATTATCTGCTGCACAACTCTTTTAAGTTGAAAAAGTTTAAAAACCTACAAGTTCATTCACCCCCTTCTGAACTTGTAGAGATTCCTTTTAGGGACCAAAAAGTGGTATTAGAGTAGTGTCTCTGACCTAGAGTGATGCCAAAAGTTTTCAGTGTTTTAAAATCTGTTTTAAAGTGCACTTTTATTCTTTTAAAGCAATGGACTCACATAATTTCATTTCACGCACTCCTATGTTTTCCATGGATAAGTTTGACGAATGGAAGATGAGTATGCAGGCACACTTGGCCGCTACGCACGAAGATATGATGGAAGTTATTGAGCAAGGACCTCTCCAAATTATGAAACTCAACAATGATGTCACTACTGCTGCAGCAACTCCTCATGTGCCTAAACCACGATTAGAGTGGACCAGTGAGGACAAAATGAGGCACAATTTGGACAACATGGCAAAGGATATTATATTAAAGACACTAGACAACAACATGTTCTTGAACATCAAGACATGTACCACTACAAAACCAATATGGGACAAGCTGATCCTTGTATATGAAGGAGCACAAGATATCAAGGAAAACAAGCTCACAGTCGCAATTCAAAAGTTTGAGAACTTCAAGCTGAAGCATGGAGAGTATGTGGAAGAGATGGATAGTAGATTCATTGCTATCATAGATGAATTGACCATGCTTAGGAAGACATACACCAACAAAGAAATGTGCATGAAGATACTGCGTGTACTTTCCTCTGAATGGGACATGAAGGACACGGCCATAAGGGAATCCAAGGATCTGTCAACCATGTCAACCTTTCAGCTATTCTCAGACCTTAAGGCATATAAGTTCGAGTTACATAATCAAGAACATGCCAAAATCAATCAACAATCAGTTCCAACTCTTGTGGCACCTCAAACTTCTCAAAAAATACAAGAACAAAAGGATAATCTTCATGAGCAAATGGCCTTGTTCATGAAGAAATTTAAGAAATTTTCAAGGTATACAAAGAGGCACTTCAAAGGAGAGACATCAAAGAAACCCTACAAAAGGGAGAAGGAAGATGATGAGAAGAACAAGGAAGGGCAGGCCCTATGTTACAATTGCAGGAAGCCAGAGCATTTCAAGGTGGACAGCCCTTATCCCTTGGTCAAAAAGTACACTAATGAAGAGAATAAAACCTGGAAGAAGGACAAGAAGAAGGGCAGAAAAGCAATGAAAGCAGAAGAAGATGAGTAAAAGAAGAAGAAGGATGAATGCTCAAGTAAAGAAAGTTCATCCTCATCATCATCAGAAGAAGCATTATTTTGCCTAATGGCGCAAAATGAGGAAGAGGAGGTAACTTCAAGAATAGGTTCTTCTGATTTTAGTTCCACCTCACATCATACTGACATGGATATGCAGACAATGTTTAAAGAACTTCTAGATAAGTTTGAAGAGATTCAGGCCAGCCATGAAGCTCTGCTAAAAGAAAATGAGTCACTAAAAGGTGACAAGAGCAGGCTGAAAGGATAATTGGAAAGAGTTAAGCCTGCTTTTGACAAAGTTGTTGGGAACCTAGGCAAGGCAGGTTTGGGATATAAGGGAAACACTGATTCAGCTCTAACCAAGGGTCAAGAAACCTTGGATGGAGCAAAAATCAAGTTTGTTCCTGTTTCTAAGGCTACTGCCAAACCTAAGGGTAACAACAAAGCTGGGAATAACTCCAAACCTGTTCACAAGCCTCAACTTAAGTCCTAGAATAGGTTTATTCCCAAATTTTCCCATGGACACAAGAGGCCTCATAGAAAAGGGGAAGGAAGACTCTTTCCTTTAGATAGAGATTGGAGCATGGCCTACATGCACCCAGGGAAACCACAGCCCATGTGGAAACCCAAAACCCCTTCTATGCAGCATTCACAGTATGTGAATAGACTAAAGTCAGCAAAAAGGTATTATGATGTACCTACAAGTAGACCTAGACCTACTGGAGGGTCATACACTCATGTGTATAGACCAATAAGTAGGTCTGGATATCGAACAATGCATTATCCAACCCACACAAACACTGCACAGTATCATCCTAGGTGTTATTCCATTATAGGTTATGATTATGGCAGTGAAAGGTACAATAATCCTTAGAGAAGACCCTTTAGATATGGCTTAGGGGTTGACTCTAGGAGTGCTAACTATAGAGGACTCAATCAGAATTGGGTACCTAAACAATATTAATCCATTTTGCAGGTTATCCGGTACATTGATAGTGGATGTTCCAGACATATGATAGGTAGCAGACACTGTTTGGAGGATTTTAAAGAGAAGGATGGACCAAAAGTAGTTTTTGGAGGCAATAAGAATCCTAGAGAGACCAAAGGAGTTGGTTCCATCATCAAGAATGGATTGATCATCTAAGATGTTGCATATGTTCAAGGATTAAAGTTTAATCTGCTAAGCACAAGTCAATTCTATGATAAGGGCTACATTGTGGAATTCGGCAAAGATCAGTGCAAGATCAAGAATGAAGAAATTGGTTTGGTGGTTCTCACTGACTCAAGGAGGAAAAATCTGTACGTTGTTGATTAGAACACTGCCATTAGAGAAACATGCTTAGTTGCAAAGGCTAAAACTGAGATCAGTTGGTTATGGCACAAGAGAATGAGCCATTTGAACTTCAATCAATAAACTTGCAAGAAAGAGTCTTGTAGAAGGTCTGCTAGATGTTGTGTTCAAGAAAGAAAGCATTTGTGATGCATGCCAAAGAGGGAAGCAGATCAAGGCATCCTTCAAGAACAATCCAGTGCAATCATCATATAGAGTTTTGCAGCTTCTTCACATGGATTTGTTTGGTCCAATAGATCCAGTAAGTGTGAGTGGGAAGAAGTACACACTTATAGTTGTTGATGACTACTCAAGATACACTTGTACAGTGTTATAGAACAAGAAGAAGGACACCTTGAAGAAGCTGCCAGAATTGATGAAGAGGACACAGAATGAGAAGAACCAGACCATCATCAAGATCAGATCAGATAGAGGCACAGAGTTTCTCAATCAAGTAATTTCTGATTTTTGCAAAGGAGGAATTGTTCATCAAGTAGCTGCTGCAAGGACTCCACAATAGAATAGAGTAGCATAAAGAAGGAATAGAACTCTCAAGGAAGCAGTAAGAACTATGATAGCTGAAGCTGGATTGTCAAAGAGGTTTGGGCAGAAGCAATCAACACAGCTTGCTACACTCAGAATAGAACCATCATCAACAAAGAGAATGGAGCAACACCATATGAGGTTTAGAATGGAAGGAAGCCCAACATCAGTCATTTCCATATTTTTGGAGAATAATGCTTCATCCACAATAATGAAAAAGATCAGTTGAAGGCATTTGATGATAGGGCAGATGAAGGAATCTTTATGGGATATTCTGATGTGAGCAAGGCATTCAAAGTACTCAACAAAAGAACCGTGGTGATTGAATAATCTATCCATGTAGTCTTTGATGAGCCACACTTCACCAAGGGAGCAGAAAAAGCAGTTGAAAATTTGGTGGAACAAGCTGAAAGATTGAAAATCTCAGACTCAAAGAAGCAAGATCCAGTGTATGTTGAAGCACAAGTTCACAAGGTAAGATCTGAAAATGAAGTGGATGAACCAGATCATGATGTTGCTGATCCAGAAGACATTCCAGCAGATCATGAAGAAGAAAATCAAGTAATTACAATACTGAATCAACCTGATTTTAGATGACTCAATGATCATCCACCAAATTTAGTGATTGGAAGTATTGAAGCTGGTGTGAGAACAAGGAGACAGCTTGACACCATGCTAGCATGCTTTCTATCCCAAATGGAGCCTAAGCTTGCTAAAGATGCATTAGCAGATGCTGATTGGATAATTGCCATACAAGAAGAACTCAATGAATTTGAAAGAAATCAAGTTTGGGAAATAGTTTCAAGACCAAGAAGTCAGAATGTAGTTGGAACCAAGTGGGTTTTCAGAAACAAGATAGATGAGAATGGCATCATTGTGAGGAACAAGGCTAGACTGGTTACACAAGGTTATTCACAACAAGAAGGAATTGATTTTGATGAAACCTTTGCACCAGTAGCAAGGTTGGAAGCAATTAAGCTGTTTTAGCCTATGCATCCCACAAGAAATTTAAAGTGTACCAGATGGATGTGAAAAGTGCATTTCTGAATGAAATTTTAGAGGAAGAAGTATATTTGGAGCAACCTCCAGGTTTTGAAGTCAAGGGACAAGAAGATAGGCTAAGGAAAGCCTTGTATGGGTTAAAACAAGAACTAAGAGCTTGGTACGAAACCCTAGCACAGTTTTTGATTGACAATGGTTTCAAGAAGGGAACCATAGACAAAACTTTATGTAGAATCCAAGATGATACAAGCACACTGTTGGTACAAATCTATGTGGATGATATCATCTTTGGTTTAGAAAATGAGAGACTTTGCAAGAAGTTCTCAAAGTTGATGAAAAGTAAGTTTCAGATGAGTATGATGGGGGAGTTGAATTATTTTCTAGGGTTGCAAGTCAAACAACTAGAAAATGGGATTTTTATGAATCAAGGAAAGTATTCAAGGGATTTGATCAAGAAATTTGGAATTGAGAGTAGTTCATCTTCACCTACTCCAATGAGTGTTGGAGTTAGCCTGGACAAGGATGCTGGTGGAAAGGATGTTGATCAGACAAAGTATAGAGGATTCATTGGATCTCTCTTATTATTAACTTCTAGCAGGCCAAATATTTCTTTTGCAGTTGGAGTTTGTGCAAGATTTCAAGCATGCCCTAAAGAAAGTCATTTAAAGGCTGTAAAGAGGATCTTGAAGTATCTTAAGGGTACTCAAGATATTGGACTTTGGTATCCCCATGTAGGAGGATTTCAGTTAGTTGAATTTTCAGATTCAGATTTTACAGGATGCAAGGTTGATAGGAAGAGTACATCAGGCACTTGTCAGTTTTAGGGATCAAGATTGATTTCCTGGTTTAGCAAGAAGTAGAATTCGATAGCTACATCAACTGCAGAGGCTGAGTATATAGCTGCTGGGAGTTACTGTGCACAAATTTTATGGATTAAGCATCAACTGATGGACTATGGAATTGAGGAGAAGGAAATCCCAATCATGTGTGACAACACCAGTGCAATTGCCGTTAGTCAGAATCCTGTCTTACATTCAAGAACCAGGCATATTGATGTAAGACATCCCTTCATCAGAGATCATGTAGAGAAAGACAATGTTAAAGTGGAGTATATCTCAATTGAGAAGCAGTTGGCAGATATTTTCACAAGGCATTTTGTGAAGGAATATTTGCTGAGATCAGAGGAGAATTGGGTTTGATTGATTTCATTTGAAGAAGTTGGCAGAGTTTTGATGAGTCAGATTGGTTTGGAGATGATTTGGATTCAGTTTGGATGATTCAGCATTGATTCGGAGTTAGTGAAGCATGTCCAGTCGACCTCTTCCAGTCGAGGTCATCCAGTCAACCACTCCAGTCTAGTGTATCCAGCTGACCTCTCCAGTCGAGGTCATCCAGCTGACCTCACCAGTCGAGGTCATCCAGCTGACCTCTCCAGTCTAGTTCATCCAGTTGACCTCTTCCAATTAACATCTTTCCAGTTGACACCCTCAACTTGATGACATTGCAAACATTTAATGACATGGAATTGATTTATATCCAGCCAAAGATTTTAAAGCACCACGTGAGGGGGAACTTTTTAAATTTGAGCTATTTTTGCCCAAACAATCATTGTGATTTTTTCGATGGTGAGCTAGTGTCTGACACCTTTTTGGAATTTTTTTTACCTTTGAGTTGACAACCAGCTGTCACGATCTTCGAAATTCCTTATATTAAAAAGTTTTCTCAAACACTAAAAGTTTCTTCTTCTCACTCTTTCCTCTATTTTCAAACCCTCGAGCTTGAAGAAATAGAGCATCCTCACTCAAAAACCCTAGCCTTCTCTCGAATCTTTCTCAAATCTTTCTCAAAACTTCATCGATGGCACCCAAGGTTTCTGAGAAGTTCGAGGTCAACCTGCTGACAGGTCTGACCATTGATATTGAGCACTTTCTGAAGTCAAATATCTGCAAAGATGGTTCAAGGAAGGTGATTGAAGCACTGAACAGGAGTGGCCTCACCAGGTTCATCACCATGAATGTCCCTACCTGGTCTCCAGATAGCGTGATTGAGTTCTACAAAAATGCAAAAGTTAAAGGCAATACCTTAACCTCAAGAGTCAACAATGTTAGTATTCTGCTGAAGCCAGAGACTCTGACACATCACTTTGGGCTACCAATGTCTGGAGAGGTAGACCCAACTAAGATTCAATTTGACGAGGAAGAATTTTGGAAGGTCATTGTCAAGGATGAGAAGAGTCTAGTTAATTTCTCATGCAGAGTATACTTGTTGAAGAAAGAATTTCATCTCCTCTGCAACATCCTTAGCAAAATCGTGGAGAGCAGGACAGGCTCTCACGACATGCTGACCCGACCTAGGGCACAACTGATGGCCGCCATTTGGACAAACAAGCCAATCAACTGGGCTTCGTTTGTGTTTCAGAGGATTTCTGAGCAAGTCATTAAGGAGACCAAGGAAAGATTAAC